>JALIZH010011866.1:0-27824 GCA_030522465.1 Rhipicephalus appendiculatus
GCTTGGCCCTCAGAGATAACGCAGGAGGAAATGCGAAATCTGCCACTACTGGCCACATGTTGCCTCTACGCAGGCGACGCGTTGCTGGTGGGGCTGTATTCTCTGAGACTTCACTGTCGGCGACAGTGTCGCTTTGCGTGAAGCAACAGTGCCGGCAGGGGGGTGCGGTCATTTCCTTCCCCGTCCCCCCCAAGCCACAACAGCCCTTGCGCCCTTCCAAAGCCACACAATCTCCCCCCTCTCCCACGAAAACAACCTGCTGACACCCACGGTGTTACGTAAAATTTCTTGTGTCGTGTCCGGTGCAAAGGCAAAGCAAAAAATTTCTTCTTGCGGGAGCGGGGGCGTGAGGGGGAGGGAGGAGTTTAGAGGGACGCAGGCACAAAACTAATTCCTCGTCTCATCCAAATCTCATCAAACGTCCCATCCAAAACTGAAAAATTTCGGGGGTTTGAACCCCGAGTCCCTGGCCACACCAGTGATGCAATGATGGGAGCTTCTACATGAGTCCGCCTTTCTTCCACCCTCCCATCAGCGCGCCCCGAAAGTGATATCTCTGAAAGTGATCGCCTCTGAATAGGGCCCCGTGCTCTTCCTCTAAGAAGTACTCGCTGAGCAAGCCTTTCGCATTCAGACTACCGAGGTCAGGCGAAAGGGCACGATATTGCGAAAGTTAGTTTGCCAGTCGGGAGTGTCAAACATCGCGTATTACAAATCAGTGGCTTAGGAGAGGTCGCACGCATGACCCAGGCCCGTTAATCAAGGGGAGGTCAACTTGAGACGCGAGCGTCACTTATGGGGCAGATATCAACGCAAACGCAAAACACGTGGCGAACTACAGAACACGCGTACCGTGTCATCTTTCATCTCATCCTTTTATTTTGCCTCTTGTTTGCCCCCTTCTCCACGCCACCAGTGTAGACTGCACATGGCCAGAAGACATTATTTGCAGATATTTATTTTGCGAAATAAAGATAACTTGGAAGTCAGCGCTGTTTTTTCCACGCTGTTCATTTCTTCTTATGATCACGCGCTGTGATATAAGCCCTTACTTCCTTCGTTCTCCCCACGTAATGAATGGGCGGAAAAGGAAAAAAAAAAAAAAGCTTTCACGGTGAAACTTGTAGCGCACAAAAAACATGGACGAAGCAAGTAATGACTGAACGAGCTTTAGTCCAAGTCTTTTTTTCTTTTTTGTGTGCTTCAAGTATCATCATGGATCACCACCAACAAGCCCATCCTCACATTTTTTTTCAAAGAAACTTTCAAACCCGTTTCAGGTTGCTATGACAGTCTTGAATTTCCGTCTTCAACGGAACGGTTGTTACTGTGCGGGGTTAACTTCCCTTCTGCTCAGTGGGTTTTCCAAGCCTGCTGACACCTGTGCATCGAGAGGAAGAGATTACAGAAGATGCCTTATCCATTGCCACCTGTTGCAAGCGAACTTTGCGAAGCATTGCTTATCGCAAATACTTCACTTTAACAATGAGGTGCGGTGGTGCGGCGTAGTCTAGTGACCACTGGAAAAGCCAGCGCCGTGACAGGTGAAGAGCGCGCCAGCGCATTGCGGATAGTGCATAAAAGCTCGTCTCGTAAGTAATGCTGATAACGCTTGCGTAAGTACAGATAGGCGGCAAAGTGATACATTGTGTTTCCATATAAGAGGACCGTACAAGATAAGCTGCGATTTTGGCGTTTTTATTAGCCAAGACCATGATATGATGCGCGCCGTAGTGGGGGGAGCGCGATAAAGTTTGTTCACCTGGTGTTCTTTCACGTGCACCTATGTATGAGTAAACGGGTTTTAAATGCGAATGCATTTCTTAGTTGGGCTATGTCAGGCATCCGGCGTTGTCCGCGGAGGAGGAGGAGGATAGGTTGAGGAGGTGTCCGCGCGCCGCAGGTGTTATCTCTCTCCGCTCTCACTCCCTCTCCCATAGCAACAGCTGCGGGCGCGCGTGCCTCGCCCCCTAGCAACCGGAGCAGGCGGTGCGGGCGGAGTAGCGGAGAGTGAGCGGAGAGTAGGAGCGCGCTCTGGTGTGTGAGGGCGTTCGCATCGCGGGAGCTCGGCGGAGCTCCCGCGTGTGTGGAGAGAGTGTAGGGAGAGGGTAGGTGCAGTGCTTCGCCGCTCCTTCTCTCGCCGTTCGCTATCTCTCCTCCCTGCGCCCCACTCTCCCGTCCGCTCGCTCGCACGTATATATAAATGGAGTGACGCGCGCGCGAAATGCATTCGCATTTCCTCACGATTCCCTTCGGGGAGGTGGGGGCACTTTTTTTCATACGTGTTTCATACGAAATTTCTGAGAACGCTTTATATTACACTAGTCACAAACACGACGGGGAACAGTTTCTTCTGAGTTTCAGCTCAACCTGCAACTACGAGGCATACTCGCTAGTAAAGCAAGGGATGGTTCAGAACAAACTGGGAAAATTGAAAAAAAAAAAAAAAAAGGCTTGTTCAGAAAAAAAAAAATTCACGCATCTCCACGAAGTGAATCATGACAAGTGGGTGAAGCTCTGGGTATCGTATCGGGGAGTAACCGTATACGTTACCCGAGCCTTGCCCGATATAATGTAAATTGAGTGACATAAAGCGTATATGGAAATGTAAATTTATTTCGCCTTCCAGTCGTCTTAGGCAATTCAAGGAGGATTTAGAAAATTGCTGGGGAGTGGAGGATATGCTTCGAAAGTGAATCCAAGAACCCGCCATCTAACCGGGGGCGAGATACAATTTTAATATGGTAATTTGTTGGGATATATAGTGCTCGACATGTGCCTTTGTGTTACAGGTTTCCATCAGAAGCCTCAACATCTAGGCACATTTTAGTAGATATCAACTCATCAATACTCTTCTCGATAGGTTATTTTCGCCGGGAACAGCGATCTCTTACCTTATAATTAGCCTATGTCTACGTTGAGGTTTATTGTAAAACCTTTTTTTGTGTCTCACATGTGTCGACTACAGCAACGGTTCTATACCATGACCACAACGGAAGACGAGGCTGGGTCCAAGGGAGCTTAATTTTGCCCCTAATAAAAGAGAACTTTGACGAGCTATACAAAATGTTCGGTCTTTTGCTTACCGTAGACAGCAAGGATGATTGCCCCGGAAACGCGGAGCAACTTGAGAGAGGGCTGTCTTAAAAGCAAATGGAAAATCTTGCCGATAGATTTTGTTGGTTGCTTCTTACGACTCGGTAAACACGTGGCACTCACTTTTGAAATTCGGCCATGATTTAGAATGCTGTTACTGTTTGAATAACTGACTGATACCCATGATGAGAATGGACCACACTAAATTATAAAGATGCCACATAAACAAAGGACTAAGGTGTACGTATTACTAAACGAAGTGAAAGTTGATCCAAGTAAATTATAGATGATTTTAATATGGCTTATGCGGAAAGAAACGAACAAAGATGCGATAAAAATATTGTAGAGTAGAGTACAGTAGAATCTTAGGACCGTAGAGTAGAGTAGAGTAGATCCTTGAATCTGTGGCGCACACCCACGCTGGGGGATTGGCCAAGAACCGGATAGTTTTGTAAAATTATTTAATAAAAGTTTAAATTTGGTCTATTTAAAAGAAATAAGAATGCAACAGGAAGAAATTATTAATGGAGTGTAATAATGAACTGGAAGAAAAGCAATGAAGCGGTGAATTTAATTTAAATTGGCACACACCCTGCGATTGGTAGTCGTCGTCGTCGTTGTCGTTGTTTATGTCCTCTGAGCATGGCTCATACCCACTGCAGGGAATTGGCCGAGTACTGGATGGATTTTTTTCATTATTTTCTATAAGGTAATATTCCAGGGTTCCATGGTCAATTAATATGTTGACTTGAATTATAGATTATGAGTAATAAAGTATTTAGAGCCAGCAGAATTTAGCAATATATTATTTTAGTCTCAATGGCGAGGGAAAAAAATCATCCCGGCGGCTGTATCTCGGTGCAGCGGCCCCCTAAAGAAAGACCTGGCTCTGTTAATCCCAGGTTGAGCTTTCGAAGTGGCAATAATATTATTTTTATCGGAATCATGAACCAGTGACAAGCTAAAATGAAGCGGCCAATCGTTTCCTCCTGATTACAGAAGGAGCACAGAGGGGAAGCCACTGAACCTGATCTGTGCAAGTAAAAATTAAGGAAGGAAACGCGGCAATGTAGTTTCGGGGTGGCAACTTCCATATAGTCCTTGAATTTGATAAATCGCTGCACCAAGGAAACAAAAGATAACACTAACAACAGCGTTATCTTACGTACGATTCACAAGCACTGTTTTCCTCAATTATTGTTCGCTTTTGCCTCAAGTACGGTGCTCCACAGCGAAGAAGTGCACCTTGGTTTTTATTTTTCGTTCAGTTCTTGTAATATGCGTGTGATAGCCCACGTCGTTGCCTTGGTCGTATTATTTCTAACACTTGCTGCTTCTGCAAAGGAGGCAAGATAAAGACATACGCGCGATGCTAAGTGCGACAAATTCTGCTAAACTTGCAGCGCGTTCAAACGTCGGTCACGTAATATGCACTAACAGCCAACAAAATTTCGTTCGTGGTTTCATTCACGCTGCAAAGACAAATACTATCTAGGCTTTAACGCGTCAAAACCTCGATATGATTATGAGGAACGCTGTCGTGGAGGTCTCCGGAGGTTTCAACCACTTGGTGTTGTTGAACGTGCACTGACGTCGCACAGTACACGGGGCTCTAGCATTTCACCTTCATCGAAATGTGACCGCCAATGGGGGTTTCGTACCAGTGACTTTCCGTTCAGCAGCCGACCACCGTAACAACCGTACCACCGAAGCGGACTCATTCACTGAAAAAAAAAAAGGAAAAAAAAACGTGTACGGTTTTAATTCCTACTGCTATAAATATCCATGTTATTAATAACCAGAAAATGCATTGCACAGTTCTTGCAGTCTCTCCTGCATGCGTTGTCTCTTGATTTTTTTTTAATTTATTAATTTCACCATTACGCAACGTTTCATTACCTGAAGGTTCAGACGTGCCAATAACCCTGTGTGAGCACAAGTAATATTAGGAGATAATCATCATCATCGCAAGAATACGAATAATAATAATTGTTGGGGTGTAACGTCCCAAAACCACGATATATATAAGAGACGCCTGGAAAAAGTTTCGAACCAATGGGGGTTCTTTAACGTGCACCCAAGTGCACGGTCTGCTAGCTTTCGCCTCTATAGAAATGCGTGTCATCATCATCATCATCATCATCATCACCACCACCACCACCACCATAACCACCACCACCACCACCACCACCAAAAGAAACCCGAGTGTGAGGTCCTTGGCCTCGACATGATTAGTTGAGTGGTCCCTTATCGGCGAAAGGCGATAAATTGGCGCTGGGCTAAACGGGTGCGACTTGATAGCCACGTGAACGCTTGACACGCTCTCAACAGTGTGAAGGATAAGAACGTAACGCTGCAATATGAACTTTCGCTCGCCGCTATCACATGGACTGCTTACGCAACCGCTGCTCGTAATATTTAGCGGCGAGTCTTGAGGATTATCTGTTGCTGAATATCACGTAGCCAGTCGTTTCGGCCTTGGGTAAGCGAACGCTTGTCGCGTGGTGGGCACTATGCGCACGGCGGCCGACTGTATAGTTATCTCCAAGAGCGCTGCGCATGCCGAGAGTGTTGGGCTACTGATTAAAGGTGCACTAAAGTGAAACACTAAATCAGCTTAGACGCACGAGATTTGCTTCGAAAACTGTACTGTCATTAATTTCACCACCACAGGTCTAATAATGGAAGAGAAAATCAGGGTCAGAGGTTCCTGTTTAAATTTCGCGCCAAGATTCTCCACACGTGATGCCACGCATTTCAACGTTTCAAATGCGAAGCATTTGCGTACTGTAAGCACTTTTGCGTTTCTATCTATCTATCTATCTATCTATCTATCTATCTATCTATCTATCTATCTATCTATCTATCTATCTATCTAGCCGCCTTCGTCTGGGTGCTCTGGGGATCGCCTCCTTAACTTGGGGTAGACCAAAATTTGTATGGGAGGGTAAGAAGTATTCACAAATATGTCTGGCTGGTCATGACATGAATGAAGCGAAACTCCTGTCACGTACGTCGTCAAACCCTTTTCCTGCAGACACGTGTGGCACATACCCGTATACCACGGGCCGCGGTATGCGGGTATGCGCCACAGGTGTTTGACAATTTATATCTACCCAGGAACGGCGAGGACAAACATTAGTAATTTAAATGCGACAGTGTTAAGAAAAACTGCCGTCGGCAGCGTTGGCCTGACGAATGCAAATAGTAAATATCTTGGTCCCAGAAGGAATCGAACCCAAGCAATCTGCGTGGCAATCAAGTGTGCTACCACAGAGCCACGCCAGGTCTTGGAACTGCTTCGGAACAAGACTTTATGTAGGCGTAATGTTGGTGAAACGTCAATTGCGGTTGCAGTGCTGGCTATCTAACTTTATAAACATTACATATGTACTCCTATGAGGCAGGCGTCATGTCGGGTTAACTTCAATTGTATACTTAAGCGATATCCACTGTAGTTGATCCACGAAGCACTATCCAGGGCTACCATCCTCGAAGAACAAGTGCTACATATCAGCTTACCGCTTCTGGTGTTGGTAATATCCATGTTTCTGTGTGCATCGTTACGCAGCTGTAAACAACTGGTTACATGAAACATATGCGACTGTTCAACATATGTCTGTGCGTACAAAATTTGTACCAATTTTTAGGGTCATTTCGTAACGTTTCGCTCAATAAAAAATTACAACCCAGTCACTTTGCCTCCGTATGCTTCGCATAGCATCGATTCCTATGGTACTCGGGATCTGCCGAATTCGCCCCATGCCCTCATTTTGGCGACATTGCCTCAAAGAAATTCCGTGAAACTTGGCCCCACTAGAGGACAACAAACTTGTTTTTTTTTCTGCCAGTTACGAACTCCAGTAGACGTCTTCAGAATCTACGACGTCATTGCTACTGGTGCTGAAACTTCAAGGTAACGCCGCCATCTGAATTTTCCTCTTGAACGTTTTCTCGCTTACCGAGCGTCTTCTAATGACAAGCGTGGCGATTTCGGTATTGCGGAAGAGTAATTTACCAATACGAGAAAAATCGTTTTCCTCTTCAGTGTCCCTTTAAGCACGCGGGACTATTGAAGGCGTTCACTCCGCCGAGAAGTATGGCCCCGACGTAAGCTAAGCCTCGCGGAATGAGAAACTAGCCAAGTTTTTGGCCTTGCGCTACTTCTCAAGAGTTCACTAAGGTTGAGCGTTGGGCTAGTTGGTGCAGCGTAATTTCAATGTTTCACAGCGCATGGAACGAGGACACTGAACGAGAACAATGTGTGCCTCATCTTTGTTTGTCCTCGTTCCACGCGCTGTGAAACACTGAAATCTCATGAGTTCACAGCAGCATCGGCTGCAGGAGCTGTCGAAACCTCTTAAAATTATGTATTGAGCTATAGCTCCAGAAAAGTTGTAGGAGTAACCTTATGGGACAAAAAAGAGCTCTGAGAAGGTCAGGGAGCCAATGCGCGTTAGGGACATCTTAGTCAAAATCAAGGCCGTGTAACGAGAAGTCAAGAGAACCGCTGGTCGTTATGAGTAACAACGTGGATTTCAACTGAAAGTAAGCGCTCGAAGGGGAGGCAGAAATTTAGGTGGGCAGTTGAGATTGAGAAGTCTGCGGGGATAACGTGACCGCAGCAAGCACAGTACAGGGTTAACTGGAGGTACAGGGCAAAGCCCTTTGCACTGCCGTGGGCGTAATCAGATGGTTAGAGTGACACATGACCAATTACATACGTGTGATACTGGACACTTCTATTGTAAGCAAACGCTTGAACACCAGTGGATGGAAGTCGGGGGGCCCAGCGACCTTCCTTTTCAAAACGCATTTATTATCTATCGGTGTTGCCCGACGAAGGCTGCAAAAGAGGAATGTACGCAGGAACAAACGGAAGAAAGGACGGGAGAACAGTAACCTTGAAACCGGAACTCTTCAGAAGCGGCCGATACCATGATCATGCCACGGTGGTTTTGTATGTGTTACGCGTTGGCACCGCGACTCTTAACGTAGCGATGCTTGACGAGTTCTTATTCGTTTGATCTTGCACCCTGAATCATTTATGCCACATCCGTATCTGTTACTATAGCAACAGCTTACGGCAACCGTTTGCAGCAATAGTTGTTACTGCAGCGACAACCACAGCAACAGTGCAGCGACTGCGGTTTAAGTAGCAGCTGTTGCAGACCTCGAAAACATTTGCCGATACTTCGCTGAAACACTGCCCGCAGATGCTGGTTTCGTCCCCGCGCTATTGCCGTTGCTGGTCCTGCTGAACCTTCGGCTGCTGCTTGTTGCTGTGCTGTTTGGCTTTCCAGTCCTGGAACTCCTGCTTGACACTCGCCAGGAGCTTGGGGTCCGTGTACAGGTCCAGCGCGGTCAGGGCCAGCATCTTGATCGCCTTGCGGGTGCACGTCTGCGCTTCGCGAGACCCCGCGGCCGAGGCGAAGCCCCGCGTGTGGTTGACGCCGTCGCTGGGGATGGCGAACGCGGCGTGCAGGAAGGGCAGCGCTTGCGACGCGTTGCCCGCGTCCGAGGAGGAGCCAAGCGGCACGACGAGTGCGTTGTCAGGGTTGGAGAACGTTACGCCTGCGGAAACAGTGTTGCCACATCTGAAAGTTGGCCTGCGGATCTTCTTATGCGAGCTACACATCAGCGAATGCTTTCGCTGCGATAACTGGGGGAGCTCGAAGTGCGTTCGCACTGGCGCCGTTGGCGTAGCCGTCGTCGTGATGTCCTGTTATCTCGGCCGCGGTGGTCGCATTTCTACAGAAGCGAAATGTTAAAGACCCATGCGCTTAGATTTAGGTGCACTTAAAAAAAACCCAGGGGGTCGAAATTTGCGAAGACCTCCGCCACGGCGTCTCTCAATTATATCGGGATTTTGGAACGTAATAACCCAACAATTATAATTATTTAAAGATTTAAAGAGCATGCGCCACTCACGCGTGGTGGTTCCGAGATAGCTTTATAAGTAACTACAATAATGAGGTGCGTTTAGCTGACCGACTCGAGAAGCAGCATTCGTGTGCCTTAGAAAGACAATGATGACAGAAACCATCTCAGATGATCATCTGGACGAATGCGGACCGCGTTTTAAACTGAAGGATAATAGTAATATCAGAGTAACAGGTAATCTTTTTCTTCCTCTTAAAAGTGTACTCATGGCGTCACAAGAAATCAGCCTGCGAATCGATGCTACTCAACAACTACAATTAAAACAGGAAGAATAACAAAGAACAACAACAGCAACCAGTTTCCGCAAGAAGTTTCTCACCCATGTCACGCGCGTGCTTGGCGTAGATCGCGATAAGGGCGTTGTTGTGCACGAAGTCCTTGTAGAGGATGCTCTTCTCCTGCACCAGCGAGCAGTCGGTGGCCTCGGCTGCCGCCTCGAGACACGCCTCGACGCGCCTCATCAGCACGGCCAGGTCGGCCACAGTGGGGGCGCGCACGTGGTACACCACCCGGCTTGTCTCCGGCATCACGATCACGTTACGCCCGGACTCCAGCTGTACGCCTGCCGACGAGAACGAGCATTTGATTATTGCGATGTTTACCGACACCCCTCTTGAAACAGGGTGGCGACAAATGGCCATCGTTCCTTTAACAGCGGAGCCGTCTTTGTCTACCCCACGGTGAAGCAAGGAGAGGCGACTCAACGAGGCGAACGAGCGTGGCGAAATTTTGTTCTACGCGCCGACCACTAAGCGCACCCGTAGAATCCATACCGAAAACCGCGTCACTGCATTTCGAGCTTTTCTTGCGTTGCTTCTTGAAAGGCGCGGTGCTGCCGTGCCTCTGTGCCGTGTGCTAAACTTCTTCGCTGGTCATCAACTTGCACAGAGTGGAATGGCTCCTCAACTTCCTGATCCCGCATGCCGGATTATTTTCGTACAGCCACATACCGCATTTAACAGCGTACAAGCCGCATCCCGAAGAACAAGCCATGAAAAAAAAAAAAACAAGACAAAGATACCCGCGTATCGCAACGTCGTTTTGCTATAGCGCAGCTCAGTTTGAGCATGACGGAAACAGGCAACACCAAAGGAAATGTTTTGCGCTCATCCTACCAACTGTGAGTTCCATTACTTGCTATTGTATCTTTCCCTCATGCTGAAGCAGAGCTGCTCTATAGCAAAACGCCATTATGATGCACCAGCTTGCCCACTCTGCAGTACTTGCCGCGTATCAACATGAAGGTACCTTTTTTCTTTGCATTACCACGAAGCAAACTTGGGCATCAATATTGACGCGTAGCCTGCACACGGACTTTCGCTCCTTGTTTTCTGTACATTTTGTCAGGGCTGTAAGAAAAAACAAAAACAAAAACAGCAGACCTGTAACGGCTCCTCTTAGACGGAGCCGTTACATATGCCGAATGTCGGACAGTTTTCTCGTCTTTCTCACATTTTTTTTTTTAGTTTGTGTAAGTGTGTAACTGCTACAGAGTGTTTATCTTGAAACTCCTCAAGTTGCTTCTTTAACTTAGTATACGCGCTTCTGCATGTATGTTAAAAAAGTCACAGTTTCACCGCAAGGGTGAAGCAATGAATGCGATAGCAAAAAATTGTAATGTTATACGAAGTGAGGCTGGCAGCTAACTCTTTTTTGGATCCGATCTCACGCAACTCTAGAAAACGCTTGTTTAAGAGAATTCTCTTCGCGTTGAGAGCACAGCACGTAGAAGGGTACGCCGGCCCGGCCGCGGAGAAGGGGAGATGAGAAGGGGGAGATAAAGCGCGCGCCCGCGCCCGCGCCCGCGCTCGTAAAATCGAACGTCGCCCCCCCCCCCCCCCCCCCCGCCCGCTGTCGGCCGCCGAGAAGGGAGATAACGCGCGCCCCCGCTCGTAAAATCGAAGGTCGCTCGAGGGACCCCCCCCCCTCGCGTCTTTTCACGCTCACGAACGACGGGCGGGCCCGGTTATATATATACATATACATATACGGCAAATGACGCCGACGCCGACGCCGACGGCGAAAACCAGCCGCGAGTGTCCATATAATTGCTATCGCAATAAAAGTGTTAAGCGTGTTACACGTTGTACCAACTCTCATGCTGTTTCCTTCCTCCTCCCCGATCTAATGCCAGCAATAGTATATTAATAATTCCGGGGTTTTACGACACAAAAGCACGATATGATTACGAGGGACGTCGTGGTGGTGGCCTCCGGAATTTCGCACTATCTGCTTTTCTTTAACGTGCACCTAAATTTAAGCGCACATACCTCTAGCCCTTCGCCTCCATCGAAATGCGGCCGCCGTGGGCGGGATTCGATTTCGCGACCTTCGGGTCCCCATTTGAGCACCATAAACGCTAGGCCACTGCGGATGGTGGTGTAATGCTGGCAGAGCCCTTGGAACAAACAAACAAACAAACAAACAAACAAACAAACAAACAAACAAACAAACAAACAAACAAACAAACAAACACAAACAAAGAGACAAACAGACAAACAGACAAACAGACAAACAAACAAATAGCAGGAATACTCGCCCATTATCTTGCTGGGAGGCTTGACCTGCTGGCGAAGGAGCGCTATGTTCACGTAGGACGCGACGGCGGCGTCCAGAGCGCTGGCCGCTTCCCAGGGACACTTGTAGCGGGGGCTGCACTGGAACTGTACCGTGATCTGTAGATGTAAACAGAACACAGGAAGCTGAGCTGTCATTCAAGGAAACTCGCCATGCATTAAAATTCCGCCTAGAGCAAAGAAAAAAAAAGCTTTATGCTTTCCCCTTATACGTTCAATAACGTATGCTGTCGAGCTAGTTGGTGCATAGCTGGTTAGAAATTGGTTGGCGCAAAACAAGAACATGGACGGAGAAGTAACACGGACAAGCGCACACTCGCAACTGACTTTTAATAAACCGGCGCTCATCTTGTGAAAACCCTCACGCATGCGTACATTTACACACAGAACCTATCATCACAACCTTTCAGAGAGGAAGGCAAACTCATTTTCAAAAAGCGACAAGGACGGGACGCAGATGCATTGGTCTCCAAATTGCTTGATGTACATCGCCTCCGCTAGTTCACGTGACACCTTGTCCCTGCTTCTTCGTAAGATACTCGTGCTGTTCAGCAAAGGTTCACACGAGCCCTCCTTGCAATGATGCGGCAAATGCGAACCTGTGCCATTCCTCAGTGACAGCGCATGCTTTCTTAGGCGATCATTTATACAACAGCCCGACTGGCCGACGTACACCTTGCCACAACTGAGCGAAATCTTATAGACGCCTATTGAACACTTCAAAAACCTTTTTGTGAGCTTCTTGACACACTCAGCACTTGGCGCGCTACTCGAACGAGCACAAATGCGTGAAAGCCTCCGAGGTGCCGAAAACACGACCGGGACCTCAAAGCGAGAGGCCACGTTCTTTAGCGAATGAGCCACTCTGTGCTCATACGCTCTACACGAAAGAAACAGTTATCGCAAGGGCGACCCGAGTCAACATGCACGTAATGAATGGTTCTGTGGATGGACACGCCGTGTTGTCCTTACCTGCTGACTAGCGGCGAGCGGCAGTTTGACGCAGTCTAAGGTCGCCGGGTGCGCCAAGAGAGCGACGTCCATGTCCTTGAAGGCGCCTTTCTGCAGGAGGATCTCCTTGCCGCCAAAGTTCTCCATGCCGGGACAGCCCAGCACCATAACCTAAAGGGACCACGGGGAAAGAGTTCGGTTGCATGTTACACTCTGAAACGCTTGAAGACGAAAGCGTGCTGCTCACTTGGTGATTCATTAAGTTGTACCATTGGAGTCCAAATTTCTTTCAAGACAAAGCCAAGCGCAGTGCGAGAGACAGGCATTAAATTACCTTGACGTTTTCAGTCTATTACATTGTCTTCATCGACGACATTGAAGACGAAGACAAATTTAAGTGGGAAGTTACATCAGTTGATTTCATCTCGTCGTGTAATGCGCTGAGCACAGCCCTTGTAGGTAATTATTCAAAAGATAAGACCCACCAACGTATCAATCGTCAACGAATTCGGTGATGGTGTTTGAGTACTGCCATCATGTGATTTTGCTTGGGGGGCCCCTCTGTTGTTTGTTACTTTCTTGTCTCTCTAATAAAGGTATAAAAGCAAACATCAATCTAGAAATAAGGGCGAAAGTCTTCTGTATGTTGCATTAATGACAGGCTCTCTGTTAGAGCTGTGCACGGGCCTAATTTTCAAGCCCAAGCCCGGCCCGGGCCCATTGACTGCGTCGCAGGCCCGCCCGAGCCCGACTCCAAAGGGCTTCGAGCCCGTCCGGCCCGGCCCGACGTACAAAAACACAAACCCGGGCCCGGTCCGGCCCGACACTATCAAAGTTTGCTGCGGAGACAAGATATCACTTTTTTATCATGTTGCATTTTATTCAACATATCAAAGTTAAACATATGCAAACGACATATGTTAATATGTATACACAGATTACAAGTTCTGTAAAAATAACAAGCTGCGCAGTGATTCGGACTTCAGTGAAGTGCGGTGCATCACATATCCTGTCGAACTGAAGTTCCGTTCGCTGCTCGCACTGGTAGCCGGAATCGCAAATATCTTTTTCGCAGGCATAACAAGCTTAGAATAATTAGACTCCTTGTTCTTCCAGCAGTTTATTATCCATGATGCAGGACAGGAGGATGATTGTATGGATAATTAATCACAAAGGTGATCTGTGTGCTCATCGATAAGTTCTAGAAAACAATTCCGGCACAACGTCTATATTTTTTTGGTTTGATGCGGGCTTTGCACAGGCCCGGCCCACCCGATGCCCGAGATGAGTAGCCCGAGCCCGACCCGGGCCCGAGTTGGGAAGACGTCCGCATACCCGAGCCCGGCCCGCGGGCCGGGCCGGGCTCGGGCTTTCGGGCTACCCGGAGCCCGTGCACAGCTCTACTCCCTGTTGCAGGATTTGCCACTGCTGAGTAATGTCATGCGGCCAAGCATACCAAACGTACTGCGGTTATTACGTATCCTGTACGTCTCTACTGTCTCTACGTAGCGTTCCTCAGGGTGTCTTCTATGCGCTGATCATTCTCCGCTTAATATGGGACTGAGCATTCCTCTCTCTCCGACACTCGCTTTTCTTTATGTTTTTTCCCTGAAATTGATCGGCTAGGAAACGCTGAAAAAGGCCTTCGTGTAGGTCATGCGTTCGACAACCGGTGGTCGTTCCACCACGGAATACGCCACAGGGTGTCGAGAATTCGTGAAGAGCTCTGTTCTTCATGCACTTAGCGTACTGAATACAACACATCAAGTAAAGGTGCTTTCGTGATTGCAGCTTGAGTAGCCGTCGTTCTTACCTTCCCGTGAATGTTCTTGAATTCTTTCATCGTCTCCTTGACGGCGATGGCGGCGCCGACAGCGCACTCGGCGACCAGGTTGTGACCGCAGGCGTGGCCGATCTCGGGCAGGGCATCGTATTCGCAGATGAACGCAATCGTGGGTCCTGCATCGAGTAGATCAAGACATGTGAAGTGTCTGTTCCAGGCTATTGCGCTAATAGAAGCTACTACCGGGTAGTTGGCTACTTGAGTTCGACATATTTGAGAGATTAGTTTCGTACGCGTCAGGGATGCTACAACCGTATATATGTCCTCATCTTGAAAAAAAAAAAAAAAGGCCCCTAAAACGGGACAAAGAGATAAAATACAAGGCATAGCGTTGGCTATCCTTCTTTCCTTGGTTATTTTGTCGGAAAGTGAACCAGAGAGAGCACGAGATATAAAAATATTACGTACAACGGAATACATGTGAAAAACATATGAAAAAGTAACCGTATGTTATAAAATAAAGCAATAATTAAGCCGTCAATGCCATGTCCTCGTATCTTCCCGCTTCGCGCCATCTTCGGCGCCGTTGTATTGACACAGCTACCGGCCTTCTCTTTTTAAAGACGATAGTCTTTCTTGGGATACGCAAGAATTTTGGCCTTTCGTTTGTCTGTCCGTAACCCCCCGATTCAGCTACTCGGCCAAAGTTTAACCACTTTCTGAACACCCAGCCATCTTGAACTGGTGTTATCATGCATACCTGTGAACATATTCGATCAAAAAGCAAATACTGCGCATACCTGAGGCGCAACATTAATATGTTAGTGTCAGGTCGTGTGTTCTTTTATTAGAAAATACATAGGTACGCAATTCTAAAGACCCTAGAGTTTTTTAGGCTGCGCTGAAAATGCGACGCTGTGCTGCCGCTGGCAGTGGCCCTTGGTCACAGTGTAATGCCCTTGGTTCAGCAGAAGCTCATGTTTTAGATGTGAAGCATCTTATGGCGAAGCTTAATCCGGTGGTGGTGTGCGGCGTGGCCTCCCTTACTGCGCATGCGCAAACCCTTGCAAAAAAAAAAAAAAAACCTCCTCTCCCCCTCTCTCTCCTCTAGGCATCTCTCCCCGCGGCAACCACACCCTCACTGCGCATGCGCCTTCCCTCCTCTCTCCCCTCCTATGCTCCCCCCTCTCTCCTCTAGGCATCCCTGCCCGAGCTCCCACTGCGCATGCGCGTCCCCCCCTCTCTCACCTCTCCTACGCTCCCCCTCTCTCCTCTAGGCATCCCTGCCCACAGCGTCCACACCCCACTGCGCATGCGCGTCCCCCCCCCCCCTCTCTCTCCTCTCCTACGCTTCCCCCCCTCTCTCGCCTCGCGACGCCGACGCAGGCAGCGTCTGCTAGCGAGTTTCTTGGTTGAAAAAACCGACTGCTCGCGCTGCACAACCGTTCACTGTCCATCCCGTATATATGGCAATGGATCTTGACCTCCAAAGTGGTGCCGGTGGGAGATTTCTCCTGTGCGTTGTTGAACAATAAAAATTCGCAGCGTGCGCGTTAACTAAAAGCGCACTGCGGGTCTCTGTGTCCAGTCGGAATCTTCTGTCTCTCATTGCCCATTAGCAGCGATTGGCATGTTCCAGTAGGAAACACCGCTCCATCACTGCGTGCTTTGCGCCTCCTCAGTTTTCTCTCCTGCGCAACGCGATAGCGCCAGCGTCAACGCCACCGCCAGTGTAAGCGTTAGCGCCCGCTGCTTCACATCTACACATGGTTCCCTTTAGCGGGAGATGGTGTAATTTTTTCAATGGCGTCCATATCTCGCGCAGCGCCTCCTCTCTTTTATCAACGCCAGCCAGATGTGGCCAATTCAACGTAGAGTAGGCGCTGTCTGAGGCAAGGCAAAACATAGTAGTACGGCCGGCACGAGACTATCGTCTTTCGACGACATTTGCAGCGAAGCACGCAGATACGCGGCCAATTTTTTCACTGTTACCGAGTTTCACGGGCTAAAACAGTTAGTTATTGCGAACGTATCGGAACTTTCTCGAACGTTTTTGAGCGCTATGAGGTCACATCAATGATACGCCATGATTACAGTCGCGTAAGCGCACGGCTGCTCTTATATTTAATTTCGTCCCCTTCGAAACGCAGCCACCATGGCCTGGAATCGAACCCGAGACCCAGCGCTCAGATGCGACACCTCAGCCTGCTAAAGTACCACGGTGGGTAGAGTTCAGACTTCACCAGTTTGGTTGCTGTATTTTTCAAAGTTTCAGCCACGTGACAACACGCAACGACGTCACAGGAAGACTTGAGCCAGTTAGTAACAATTCATGTTTAAACAGCGCCAACACGAGACAGGAGGGAGACAGCACAACACGAGCGCTGTCTTCTGTAGTACCCCCCTCGGTGTCGCGTTCTGCGCCGTTTAAACGTACACCAGTTAGCCCGCCTTTCAACGCTTACGTTCTGACGCTTTCATAAACAATGTTAGCACACGCTCTCTCGAACCGCGCAAAGAGCTACGAAGCGCTTGATTGAAACGTCCCTCTAAAAAACTCGTGCTTACCGCCGAATCCTCCGGGAGACGTGAACTCCGCCTTGAAGGCGGTGTCCAGGGCGTACCGTCGGGTGACCTTGAAGCCCCTGCGCTCGAGGAACTCGCAGAGCTTCTCGTGCGCCGTGGCCTCCTTCATCGAGGTCTCCGGGTTGGCCCACAGGAACTGGCTCAGGTCCCACAGTTCTCCGGCGTTGCTCTCGACCGCCTGGTGCACCCTCGCTCCCAGCGCAAGAGCCATGACGCTTGTACGTACACCTCGGTGAATGCTGTCGTCACGCAACACGGGCACGACCTTCTGCGGCAGAGACGCGCGGGCACGTATACAACTTCCAACGGCTTCTTGGAGCTTCAGGAATACAGATTCGCGGGCTAGTTGGCATATGCGCTCGCAGGGTTTTCCGTTAAGGGGAAGGGGGGCGGCATACGCTGTCTGAAGGCTGTCTGAATACGCTGTCTATAGTGCTGTCATAAAGGACCTTCAGGCACTTTCAAGCTGTTTACAACAGCTTTTCGCCTGAAGGACCCCCCAACAGATTGTAAATAAATGTTCGAAATAAAGATTTGATTGATTGATTGATTGATTGATTGATTGATTGATTGATTGATTGATTGATTGATTGATTGATTGATTGATTGATTGATTGGTCGTAATGGCGACCCACCTGCCTCCCCTGCGCCCGCCTGTGCGAGTTGGTTCGGTACATCCAAAGAGGCCATAGCGCTGAAGAAACAGGCAGAAAGGAAGGCGACAGGATGTGCGCTCCTTTGTACCCGTCTTTTCAGAGCCATGACCTCACTGGGAGCTCGCAGAGCTTAAACGACCACGAAGATGTCGCGCTGTTCTTCCCCTCTTCATTTAGCGATGCGGTAATCCTGACACCAGGTACTGTACCTTTGAAGAGTTGTGTGTGGAGCTGGATAGAATGCGGCTCTCTTGAACGATCGTTCAGTCCTTCCTGAAGCGGTGCAGTGAATGATGATGATTTTTATTTCTACAGTGGTGGCAGAAGCCCACTATAGGGTGGGACCAGAGAGGTGTATAGGATGTAAATAAAAATAAGAAAGAAAACAATCGTTAATCATTTGACGACGGTAGTCGGCCTTGCATAAGGAATTAAAAATAACTCGGTGATTTTGTCAGTGCTTCGTGGCATTCTCGGAAATCGTGGTCTAAGCTGCAGGTTCACTTTTGTTGAAGAATTAGGAAGACGTTTATTTTCGAGATACGTGAATATATACTCGCCCATGTGAAATAAAACGAGTGCACAAATTAGAGTTGGCATGATGGAGTTACACTATTGACAGTGTAGTAAACGAAATACTTTTTGCTGCAACGAATTACTTGAGTGGCCTGCTAATTTATTGATGTAATGAATTACTTCATTCTCAGGATGCTTTGAATGAAGTTCTCCGTGCCACACCGCACTTGAAGTGAGTAATTTGAAGAAAATTAATCCTTACTTCCCCCAATAACAGCGTCATCATCATGACGTATAGTGGGTACCTTGCATGTGCTGTGCCGTGATGGCAAAAAGAGAATGTGTGGTCTGGAACGCGCTTATTCTTCATCGTCATCAACGTCATCGTCATGGCGTATAATGGTTACCTTGCATGTGCTGTGCCGTGATGGCAGCGTCATCGTCATCTGGCCACGGCGGACATGGGGGGGGGGGGGGACAGAGCTCGTTCATATGATTCTTCGCATCTAAAAGAACCCAGCTAATCGACTTGTTGGAAGTCGAACGCAGCGGACCAATCTGGTGCGCACGATGACAGACAAGAATACGTACTAAGCTGCTTGCTTACATATATTTTTCTTTATTGTAGCTTTCAGTTTATATATGTTCCAGCAACGAAAAAAGAAAACAGACGATATAGTAATCTATGGCCCCACACGATGATATTTCTTTTTAGTATGATAACTAATTTTAGCCCTGTATATTTTTATCGCGCGTGAAGAATGAAATAATGAAAGCTGGTGCTCCTGCAGCGACCGTTTCATTGGAAGTGACCATTTTGGCTCGGTACGCCCACGGCTCGGTAAGCCCTAACGGCGTGATAACAGAGGCGGGTTCTTGCCCATGTTCGGTCCTTGTTCACATTTCAGACACTCGTCTGCCGCTCCTGCGATTGGCCAAAAGCAAGCTGTTTGACGACGACAGCTAAGTGTTATACGTAACCGATGAAAGACCAATCGCGTACAAGGCACACACGAGTGTGGCATAAGTGAAGCGTTCATTTGGACGGCGCACGGGTGGCCTTCCATGTCTCGAAGTCGCTCCGGGCCCGCGCCATGAGTTCGGGGTCGGACATCAGGTCGAGCGCGGTGAGTGCGAGGGTCTCGGCAACGCGTAGCGTGGCTCGGTGGGCAACGTCGGTCGCCGCTGCCTCGGCGAACGCCCTCGTGTGGGGCATGGCAGAGCCGCCGCCGATGCCGAAGCCTGGGTGAAGCGTGGGAAGCACGTACGACACGTTCCCGGCGTCCGTAGACCCGCCGGTACGGAGGGTGACGCCCGGTGCCGCGTCCGCGAATGACAAACCTGTAGTAGTAGTAGTGGTTTATTAAGGAAATGACGCTTATTTCTGCAGCCCAATAGGGAGCACGGCGCAGCGTCAGGGGGAAGGGGGAAGTGGGAAATAAAGAAGATAGTAGAAAAAGAAAAAGAGAAACAGACAGGGTCTCGTCCATTCATGGGGGAGGCCGATGGTGAAGAAGGGTGGCCACGGTTTACAGAGAGGAAGTAGGGCGGGTGAGGGCAGGCTCCTCCGCTAGTATTTAGGAGGTTCATATTCAAAGAAACTTCGCAGTGGGACAGCACACACAATAAAGAACCCTTACAAAAAGTCTTCGTAATTATTGTGTTTTTTGTTGACTTTCTTTGTATTGCATTGACTGTTTTAGTCGTGCAACTGAATATCATGCGTGATTTTTGTCACATAAGAGACTGACGAGCGCTTCTTTCTTTGCGTACCATTCTGCTGCGCAGTTTGTTGGAAGATGATCCCGCACGGACTCGCCCAACTTTCAGCGCTATACATACATAGATGTAACATAGATGCGTTACATAGATGTAATCGCTTACACCCTCCGTGCGATGGAGATGGCGGCTTTGTTTCATCTCTGCTTCAGCCGCATTCATCGTCAGCGCTGACGTACTTTTACTCGCGGTTACAACATACGGTGCGCGGCAGGGGCGTGGCCAGAAATTTTTTTTCGGGAAGGGGGGTGTGGGGGGGGTGTGGGGGGGGGGGTGAACCATACTTTATGTATGTTCGTTCGTGCTTTTGTATGTGTGCATGTATATATACTCAAGCAAAATTGGGGGGGTTGAACCCTCCCCCTTTAGGCTACGCCTCTGGTGCGCGGGGCGATATGTTATCAATTTGGACTTTTTACGGAAAATGACGGCGACGGCAAAAGCCACAGAGAGTATCACATCATTACTCTCACAATAAAAACGAAGTGAAGTACCTATTGCAGTGTACTGTACGATTCCGCGGAACAGAAGGCTTATTACCAAAAGCTTCGCCATGCTTCCTGTAGGTCTCGACGAGGGCTTCGTTGTGGATGAGCTCCTTGTACTCCATGCCCTTCTCGAGGTCGATCCCGCAACCTGTGGCCCGTGCGGCCGCCTGGAAGCACTTCACTGCTCGCGCGACGAGCGCGTCCTTCTCGGCATCGTTGGGTGCCCGGATGTGGTAGAGGAGCTTGCTGGACTCGGAGATCACGTTTGGCCGCTCGCCGAACTGCTTCACGACGCCTGGATTGTGTTAGCAAATGAATTGCGGGTGTAGGCACGACGAAAATACCGCATGGTTACGAGGCACGACGCAGTTGGGGGGACCCGGGGATAATTTAGACCACCCGAAGTTCTTAGACTACCCGGAGACCACCCGGAGCTAAATACAAGTACAGAAATCAACAAACTTGTCTAGAACGCTAGACCGGCACATTCCTGAACGTTTCGGCATGCTCCGGCGTCATGTATGCCGATAACAAGTACATTGAGATAGACCACGCTTGAGCATTCATCCTACGCGGCCATGCACGTTATCACTTGGGATTTTTCAAAACAGGTGTAATCGGCAAACATCGTCCGTGCAGTCCGGAGAGCGCCGTTCCAGTGTTCTAGACAAGTGGGTTGACCTCTGTACCCATCAAAACGCGGCTGCCATAATCGGGATTCGAACCCGCACCCTCGTGCCTTTAATGGAGTGCTGACAAAAAATTTTGAAGGTGAGATGACTTATGGGATAGACTTGTGTGGACACACACGCATCATCTACGAAATATTAACGGATAATATAGCATAGAACATATTTAAAATCACTTTTTTTGCGCGTGTCGCGCCACTAAACAAAAGGCGCGAAACGCGCCTTTTGTTTTCGTGTAAAGAACCAACCACTCCACGCGTCACGAATTTGTGCTGGCTGCCAAGATCCTTGCGAGTGCCCTGTCCCAGCGCACCTTTTTAACGGAAATAAGGCAGATTTGCACGGGAGTACAAAGGCTGACCTCCTTGCCTCGGCAGTGCATTTCTGGGGGGTCACGCATGTTTACAACGACTCAGAGGTTATTATATCCGTGCCCAGGAAGCCTTCGTTGAAAAAGAGTTGTCAACGCGGTGCTCATGTGCCCACGTAGCCAGCTAGGTTTACTCGAAAACCACTCTTGGTGCCACCTCCCTCGGCGCTCTCTGCAACTGCAACTGCGACTGAGCGCTATAAAGCCACTTCCAAATAATTAACCGTTGAGCGCTCGAGCAAACGAAATTGCCAGCCGTTATAAGTGGGTCGCTAGCTACCTACTGCAACCGCAAAAGAGAGAAAAAAAAGCAAAACTTTTGTGTCAGTGCTCCTTGAACAACCTAATACCTTTTCTGCTTTTTTTCGTGGAATTAACCCGCAATACGACAGAAAACCAAACAAGACACAGTCAGGGGCGCATTGAGTCTTCAAGCGATGCAAAATCGTCGAACAAAATGTCGCAGGCGCCAACGCTTCGACGAATATACTTGTCTTCTAGCAAGTCTCCTTGTCAAAACGTCTACTCTCATTACCTACTACAGCGTTTCTCATATTCCATGAGCCGGTTTGTACATGATAACGCGATTTATATCGCTCAAGCCGACAGGCGCGCGCCAGCCTACCATCACTTACCAAGTATCCTGTCGGCTGGCTTAGTGTGCTGCCGCAACATGGACAGGTTGATGTAGGCTGCGACCGCAGCGTCCTGGGCGTTCAGACCTTTCCAAGGAGAGCCTGAACCATGAGCCGCCTTGCCCTCGTACCGAACGTCGAGCTGAGAGACGGAAAGTCCACCGCAAGATAAACTTGCATTCGGTACCGATATTTGAAGCAGTATCACCAAATAGCGGACGCAGTAATCCAGTTTAGCTGTAGGAGTCGTAGCGTTACACATGAGCCCATCATACTAGGGCGAAAGCCTTGAGTGACAAGTGCGCGATGATCTCTGAGGAAAAGCGGCGTCCTGCTAGCGAAGGAGGAGGATGAATACACTGTATTGACTAAGAGTTTCAGATGGCCCAGGCCTCAGGGTGGCTTCACGTGACGTGGACAGCGACCCTTTCGGCCCAGGCAGCAATGGGTAACTGTTTTAGATGCGAAGCAGCTTAGAGCGGAGCTCAATCCGGTGGTGTGCGGCCTGACCACCCTTACTGCGCATGCGCCAACTCTCCCCCCTCTCCTCGCGTGAGCGCGAGGAGGTGGGAGGAGGTGGCGTGAGCGCTACCTCACTTTTATTTCTCCTCTCCCGTTTCTCTATCTCCGGCGCAGCTGTGTGCTCGATATAATGCGGCGCGCGCTCGTATATAATGCGACGCGCGCTCGCTCCGTTGCACTCTCCTTCGCAACGGCGCTGTGGCTGTCAACGTTGGCGCCAGTTGTAGCGGCATCGGTAACGAAAGCTGTGATAGCAGCGCAAGAAGCGTAAGCAGCACCGCTGATACATAACTCCACACACAAATCAAACATACACGGAAACATACAAATGGAAACAACAAATGGCACACAAGTGAACACCAGCGCTGCTTCGCATCCCCACATGGTTCCCTTTAGTGGGAGGTGGTGTAATTTTTTCCCTACCGGGGCTTTCGTTAAGCTCTTCCATACACTAAGCATACGCTGCGCAAAGAAACGAAGATAAAGGCAAGACACATAAACGGCATAGACTGGCAGTCCTCCGTATCCCGGCGTGCCGGTCCCATGTGACCTTCTTCGAGTGAGAGGCGTGTGGAGAGTGAGCGATCGAGCGGCGCGCGCAGGCAGAACTAGTGACCCACGCCACCAATGACTGCTTTTATGACATCATCATGACGTCACTTGATGACGTGACGTCATCACATGGCACCGTCGCTTTGTCAAAGATGGGCCGATCCCAGAGCTAACACGCCACCTGCTACGAAAGGGCGCTGCAGCTCGTTTCACGTTGTAAGAGGTCTGGCACTCGATTGTATGCATTACCGACTACGCTGCAGGCTTTAGCCTTAAATGATACTGACACCAATTTTCGAAGGTAAGTTACTCCACCATAGAAATATCCTGATTACAGAGACGGCTTTGAGCAAGTTTCAAACTCGGCAAACGCTGATAAGATATTTAATTTTTGCGTTAAAGTCGACTTACGCGTGGCGCACCGACTGATAACGACACTATCGTGACGTCGGGGTGGAGTGACAATTCTGGTGACCTCACGCACCAGTATGACAAGTTGTAATGACGTGAGGTACTAAAATATTCAGAACGGCCTCTTATGCGTCACCGACAGAGCCACGGAATGGAGCAGCCGTGGAAACGCCACGATATCTTGAGCGAGCGCGTGATGACCAGTTCATACCGCGTCGTAACGTCAGGGTACAATAGGAACCGAAACTAGCTCGTAGAAACATACTGTAACTACTTTTTTGAGGGTGCACTCACGCTTACCAGTGTATTTTATAGGCTCTTGAGGGCTTGTGCTTTCATTTGACGCAAAAAAAAAAAAGCAACTGAAAACGTTCGTGTCAGTACGCCTTTTAGTATTAGAGAGAGTGCGACATGTCGAACTTTAATGAGAGTGCTCTATTCTGAGATCTTTCTCTTCGTCTTCATATTGTCCTCGCATAACTAGAGTACCAAAGAGCTAAATACATTTATCCAGACGAATAATATATCATCTTACAGTCACTTCAATTTCCTTGGTCAAACGCGGCCTTGCACCTATAAACGTCATACTACACCATCAGTCTACTACGTAATAAACTAATAAATCAGGCTGTTCCTTACTTGGCGCCGTGCGTTGACGCGCACCTTGAGCAGGTCCCTGGGACCAGGGTGCGCCATGAGCGCCGCGTCGATGTCCTTGAAGGCTCCCTTTTCGAGCAGCAGTACCTTTCCCCCGGCGCTTTCTTCAGCCGGTGTTCCCATCACGACCAACTTGGAAATGAAAGTGCTTCGCTTAGGTCATGTGGGCTTACTGTAAAGTAAGTTATGATATCGTGATGTTTATTTCGCTTTCACTTATCGATGTACACCCGAGGACGCGTTCCAGTACTTACTACATACGGCTGAACAGACGTGAACGGGCAGAGGCCACCTTCAGCCTTATTCTTGTCCTGACCAAATCGTGGTGCAGATGAATTCGTGGTGCAGATGAATTCTGCGGAATGTCGCTAGGTGGCGGAAGGGTTATGAAGGGAACAACTGAAAACCATTTGTTCGTAGCAGGAAGCCACAAGGAAATCCATACAGATTTGTCAGAATGGAAAGCTTCTCAGTTGAAGGATAACACGTCCTGGTCCAGAGATCGAACCCGGAACCAACATATTTCCTAGGTAGTCGCTCTACCAAAGCTTTCCATTTGAATTCGTATAGATTTCCTTGTGGCTTTGTGCCTCCAAACTGGTGGTTGTCAGTTATCCTTTCCATAAATTATGTGCTATGGCTCTGCAGTCCATAATGGATATCCTGGTGGCTCTGCCATCCCATTGATTTCCTGGTGGCTCTGCCATCCATATGGATTTCCTGGTGGCTTTGTGCTACAAGCGGGGGGTTGATGTCAATTACCCTTTTCGTAGACTATGTGTTGTGGTTCTGTCATCAGTTGCAGAAAGCTTCAGTGCGAGGTGCCTATTCCGCACGTTGTATACTTGTGCAAGGCTACCAGATGCGACCTGTGAGCGCTCCATATTTCTCCAAACCAACGAGCGCGTACCTTGCCGTGGATGGTGTTGAACTTCTTCATGGCCTCCGTGACACCCACTGCAGCACCCATGGCTGCCTCGGCGATGAGGTTGTGGCCACAGCCGTGACCGATGTCCGGAAGGGCGTCGTACTCGGCCATAAGGCACACCGTGGGACCTTCGACGACGAAACACGTTTGGGATATAGACGATGAAACAGGCAAATGTTTCTTTAAGAACAAGAAAACTTGAAATGATAAACAGAGCATTGAGGAAAAAAATTACACCATCTCCCGCTAAAGGGAACCATGTGTAGATGTGAAGCAGCGGGCGCTAACGCTTACACTGGCGGCCACGTTGACGCTGGCGCTCATCGCAGCGTTGCGCAGGAGAGAAAACTGGGGAGGCGCAAAGCAGGCAGTGATGGAGCAGTTTTTCCTACTAGAACATGCCAATGGCTGCTAATGGGCAATGAGAGACAGAAGACTCCGACTGGACACAGAGACCCGCACTCCGCTTTTAGTTAACGCGCACGCTGCGAATTTTTATTGTTCAACAACGCACAGGAGAAATCCCCCCACCGGCACCACCTTGGAGGTCAAGATCCATTGCTATATATACGGGATGGCCAGTGAACGGTTGTGCAGCGCGAGCAGTCGGTTTTTTCAACCAAGAAACTCGCTAGCAGACGCTGCCTGCGTCAGCGTCGCGAGGCGAGAGAGGGGAGGAGGGTAGGAAGAGGAGAGAGAGGGGTGACACGCATGCGCAGTGGGGAGGTGTGAACGCCGTGGGCAGGGGATGCGTAGAGGAGAGAGGGGGAGCGTAGGAGAGGGAGAGAGAGGGGGGGACGCGCATGCGCCAGGGGGGAGTTAGACGCCGCGGGCAGGGATGGAGAGAGGGGGGAGTGTAAGAGGGGAGAGAGGGAAGGTAGGCGCATGCGCAGTGTGGGTGTGGTTGCCGCGGGGAGGGATGCCTAGAGGAGAGAGAGGGGGGAGAGGAGGTTTTTATTTTTATTTTTTTTTAACTGTTTGCGCATGCGCAGTAAGGGTGGGCACGCGGCACACCACCACCACCACCACCACCACCACCGGATTAAGCTTCGCCATAAGATGCTTCACATCTAAAAGAGGTCACAGTTTCTCCACTAAGGCGAAGCCGTGAATGCGACAGGAAAAAAATTGAATGTTATACGTCGTAAGACTAGCAGGTAACTCCTTTAGCATCCGATCTCGCGCAGCTCTACAAAACGCTGGCGTAACGAAATACGGCAGTTCCGGGCAACGAAGCGGGTTGAGTGCTGCCCGTTGCCTCAGCTCAAAGTAAGCAGTGAGAACATAGCACGTACAAGGATAGGAACAGTCTTATGATGTATGCAGAGATAGCAAGGACACCAGCGTGCGCGACCACGTCACCTTGTAGGTCACCACCTTCAAAAACGCATTTTTTGAAAAAAAATTGAGTTGTTGGGATTTTTTATTTTCAAGTTCCCTGTCCATTCAAGAAGATTTAGAAAAAAAAATAATGCAGTTATATTAAGCCATTTGAAAGTTATGACCATTTTTTCAACACCTGCTGGACACATCCGAAACTGAAGGATTCCGATTCGAATTCTACCATCTCGTCATTAATGTTTTTCGCGTACATATTACGTAGTGCTAAGGTGTTTAAGAACATTCTAAAGCTTGTAGAACATGATGTTTTCAATTTATTTTAAAATTTCCTCTACTCGGCTGCGGTACTCTATTGTTTAAGTTGCGCGTGCTCTCACTCGACAGTCTGTGTTCTTTTTGTGTGCCATTTCGAGCTCTTGGACTTAGTTCTGGGTTTTCAAGGAGAAAGTTATAGTACTTCATGAAACATGGCGAAGTATAGAACGAAACAGAAGCGTTTATGAAAGTTAGGGAATCAATATTCCAAGTGTGGACCCACTGTGGAACATGGGGATGAGAGTCAGCTGGAGACACGAAACGAGCCAGGAAAAAAATGTGTGCTTCATCTCGCACAAAAGAAGATTATGCCGCTTCAAAAGAGGTCCCAAGCTATAAGCCTGGTGAATTTCAGGTCTATTGAATGTTTCTTTGTTTCATAGACATTCGGTTCAAATCTTTAAAGCCATTTTTCTCAAAATGTGATTTTTTGCTTCCTCCAGTTACGCGAACAATGATAACCGTCTTTCTAATAAATATTTTCGCATAAAATTTTTTGTGCTGTTTCTGTATAGGTGGAGCTGTGCATTCAAGCAGAATTATTGAAAACTAGCGGTAACTTTTTGTACAGTGGCCAACTGTGAGCAAAGCAAACCTGCCAAATATAAACATTTTCAGTCTTTTTATGATAACGCACCCAAGCTTAGAGATATGATGATCGTGGAGGTTACATGCACAGAACGTTGTCCTCACTACGTAGTTGCCAAGTCGCGTTTGAATTGCAACAAGAGTTTTTTAGTTATGACTGTTGGCGCAACATGCATATTTTGGCACACTTTAATTTTTATAAATTTTATGTTTTTTTATTTTTTATCTATTTCATAATCATAAAGCTTAAATTTACCGAAGCCCGACAATCCAAAACCATAATTATAACTTTTTGGACCAAAACGGTAAAAGTTTTTCTCGAAGGTGGTGACCTACCTTAAAGCTCGCAGTTCCTGCTCGGGTAGCATGCGACGATGCGTTTTTGATTGGAGTATCCCTACAACAGTCGTCGCAATGAAGTAGTGGATCAGCCTATTGAGCA
>JALIZH010011867.1:0-213537 GCA_030522465.1 Rhipicephalus appendiculatus
TGCACTCAGGTTAATAAAAGGCTTGCCTACCGACAGCAAGGACTATGCGAAGACAACCTGGTCAGGTTGGTGCATGCTTTCGTGATGTGTGACTTCATCTACGTCACGGCCATGCCCAACTGGCAGAGGTCGGAGTGGGAGAAGCTGAACACGATGATCAGACAAGCTGTCAAGAGAGCCCTCGGGCTTCCCATGTATGTGAGCTCAGAGAGAATGCTCTACCTCGGCGTGCACAACACGCTGGAAGAGATAGCTAAGTCACAACATAGGGCGTACTTTACCAGACTTTCTACCACCGGTGCCGGGAGAAACATCCGGAGAGAGCTTGGAGTTGTACCGATAGAAATTGACACCAGATACTGCAGCATTCGTCGAGAACAGAGAGAGCACATTACCGTTGTCCCCATTGCTTGGAATGTCCACCCCGTGTACAATGTAGGCAGTCGACGGGCTAGGGCTAAAG
Organism: Rhipicephalus appendiculatus; assembly: GCA_030522465.1. Classification (NCBI taxonomy): domain Eukaryota; kingdom Metazoa; phylum Arthropoda; class Arachnida; order Ixodida; family Ixodidae; genus Rhipicephalus; species Rhipicephalus appendiculatus. Next base: position 464 of record JALIZH010011867.1, read on the forward strand.
CTATCCTGGAAGATGCCCACGCATATGCCCGGAGTCGCTGTTTCGTTGACGCAGCATGGTAGCCAGACGAAAAAGCTTTCGTTACAATCAGTGTTGATCAAGACGGGGAAGTCACAAACTCCTCCATGGTCCTCACGAAGGCGGTCGAGGTTTCCGAACACATCGCGATAGCCTTGGCCCTGCTAGACGACGGGAGAACAATATACAGCGACTCGAGATCGGCGGTTAGAGCATTCGCCAAGGTCACCATCTCGGAATTAGCCTTGCAATCTTACGATATAAAAAAAGTTAAGCAACACGTATTCGTCTGGTTGTCCGCTCACATGGGACTAATCGAGGGTGCTCCGTCCAACCTTAACGAGTCGGCCCACAGAGCTGCGCGATGAGTCCTCGACCACGTAGCTACCAAATGGCGCGGCGCTGAGGTTGTGGACATGGATCTGCCCGCCAGGCTCAACCTATCATATGAGTGTTCACTGGTAAGCTGTTTGTTTGTACTGGTCACGTCAAGTACGATGTCATGCCACATCTACCACTAGGTTCATGACTGCTTCTGTAGCTGGTACTATTAGGGTTATGTCGCAAGCAGGGACAAATACCCAGAAGTGTGCTCGTGAAAAGCGTGTAACTATTGCTGAACCAGTGAGAGCATCGAGCGCGTAATACGCGCATGGGCTAGCACTGGTTCAGCAGGAAATGCGAATGCAGCAACTGCGTTCCGAAAAAGTTGAATTCAAACCTTAGTAAGAGCTGATCATTGACAGGCATCGGTATTGAAAAACAATGCTGCCGCGTACTCAGTGAGTTTTATTCTTAGTATGGAAGCTTGGGCGTGTTGGTTATACATCGGAGGGAACACAGCGCAAAAGAAGACGGGGACAAGGAAGAACGACGCACACACAGCGCTGAGTGTGCGTCGTTCTTCCTTGTCCCCGTCTTCTTTTGCGCTGTGTTCCCTCCGAGTTTTATTCCTTCCTAAAGCTCCTTCAGCCACTTTCCTTTAGACGCTCGGGAGTTGTTTATTGCTCATTTGATGAGAGAATAAGCACTTGATATTTTATTTATTCAGCATGTTCAAAATACGTACTACATTTCAACCTGGCGAATTTTTTCAGCTACAGGTGATGGATTCGCCTTTATCGATATTTCGTAAATCACTCCTTTTATCTAAGGTTACCTTAGGCTGCAGCGCACGCGGTATGTATTCTTCGGAGCCTACATGGCTGTCAGTTTTGCAAAGTTTTGCCATGTTACCGTCGGGAGAGTCAATGTTAATAAGTGTTGCGGTCTATTGGCAACTCAAGAGCTCGATGTGACATGACCATAGCAGGAAATCACGTAATGACGGGAGCGCCACGTAACGGTGGATCCTGGCTCTGGGCAGTAGTGACGCTGGCAGAATAATGCGAACCTCGAAGCAGCGCGGCGTATGTTACTAGCTCCCTGAGACATGTGCCAACCACTGACACTGGCAAAATAGCGATGCATCTGCAAGCCAGGCAGATTACCTCGCCTGTCGTTCAAATTTCACGGCAGTGGTATGACCACATCCGTTACATTTCTCCTCCGGTCTCGTGGCACTGTGCTCTTAAAGTGCGAATAGACTCTTCTGTTGTCATTCGAAAAATTAATATCATCCGCCACGGCTGTGCGTGCGCACTTTACCTGCCTCGAGGAAACTTAACAGAGCCGCATGGTCCCCTATGTAACCGTGACGCTGCAACACGGCAGTCCCCAAACTGCCCGTACCACTACTTATCTGCCTGTCTCACTTCCTGTCTGTTGTGAATGCATAAAGAAATATTAAGAAAGTGCGGCTTCATTTATCGCTATGCTTGAGACCGATTTGTTGTTTTTGGCGCTGTTAGGTTACGAAGGCCGACTCAAAGCCTGAAAGTGCATCGCTACCGCTACATGACGCCACAGCATTTAGAATTAACGAATTTTGTTCAGTGCTATGAGGACATTGCTTAGGCGGAAACTGGTACTCTTTCCTGTTTCAGTAGCTTCTCTCTAACACTACAAAACGACATCGACTTCTCTCGCCAGTGGTTATCATTGGTGCTTGTTTTGTGCGCAGACTATCGACGCACTACGTGGAAGCTCAGCAGGCAAGGTGTCGCGCTCCTAAGCTCGACGACTTGGGTGTCATTTCTGGCCACGGCTGCCACATTCTGGTGGCATGGAAAGCCCAAACTTCCCTGTACTTTGATTGACGTGGTCGTCACAGAACTCCGGGTAGTCCAAATTTATCCGGAGCACCCTCCCCGGCGTCAATGACAGTGTGTGTTTCGCTAGTAAAAATCCATAATTACTATTGTTACCACAATTGATCGACAATATTTATATATTGTAACAGGGTGAATAGGTGGGCTAATTGGTACCAAAGGTTGGAATAAAAGTTAGATGGAAAAGAAAAACACGTAAGACAAGCAAAGGTATACACAAACCACACACGCTCAACTCACAACTTACTCTTTCACTTTGAATACAAAATACCTAAGAAGCAACGCACTTGACCAGAATATGCGTTGAGTCACACAAAAATTTCAGACACAGCTTCAGGGCATGCATTTATTTCAAGTGCGCTGTTTCTTAGCTGCCACAACTCACCAACGAACCAGTCTCTATCAACGATACCTACTTGCTAGTTTTGAGGCTGACGGAGGAGTCACACTTGACGCTTTCTTGCCAACCATCGACTTTCCTGCAGCTAGAAAGCATACATGAGGGCAGATGTTGGTGGATAAAAGCAGATTATTTTTTGTGATAGGCATCAGGCATCGCACTGAACAGCTTATTCACGCTTATTGAAGTTTTAGGATTACAGAACACAAAAGTTTTCAAACCCAACTGTCATGCGTGTGTGTGTGTGTGTGTGTGTGTGTGTGTGTGTGTGTGTGTGTGTGTGTGTGTGTGTGTGTGTGTGTGTGTGTGTGTGTGTGTGTGTGTGTGTGTGTGTGTGTGTGTGTGTGCGTGTGTGTGCGTGTGTGTGTGTGTGTGTGTGTGTGCGTGTGTGTGTGTGTGTGTGTGTGTGCTTGTGTGTTTGTGTTTGTGTGTGTGTGTGTGTGTGTGTGTGTGTGTGTGTGTGTGTGTGTGTGTGTGTGTGTGTGTGTGTGTGTTTGTGTTTGTGTTTGTGTGTGTGTGTTTATACATATCTCGAAATATGAAAAGATTTGGGGGTTTGAAACCACCCTGACCTCCCCCTCCTGACTATGCCTGTGGGGAGGTCGGGGGTTTCGGCGGGAAGTCATAAGCCAGTCCGGTAAATACATTGATGAACGACTTCGCCAGCACAAAACTACTTGTAAGGGACGCTGACTTCACATCTTTCAGCTAATGGCGAAAGAATTTGTGTGTAAACCTCTTTTCAATAACTCAGTTATGTTGAAGCACAAAGACAAAATGGCTCGTGAACTCGCGGAAGTGTTCATTATCAAAATGAAGGGTGATGATTGCACATCTGAACTGTCTGTTTGTTTGCTAGATTGCGAGAAACGCACGCTAAAAGGGGAACTCCGGTGCATTTGAGACCATTTTGAGATATGGCCGTTTTCAAATAGTATTAACATTCTTGTAACAGCTAGGGTTGTTCATTTTGCCGATAGACTCGTCAATAATTTTAAATAAGCAATAAACGATGTGTCAGAACCGAAACTGAAATAGGGACCTGCTTCATGCTGGGTAGACAATGACGTCAAGAAATGCACTACACGCCACCACATCACGTGACTCTTCTATCGCGCGAAAAGCAAACTGGCGCGAAAATCTAGCTGGCGATGTGTTCCGGCGCGGAATCAAGCTGTGGCAGCTCGTCTGAACTTACCAGCGACGAGTTCAGCGATGAGTGTAGATATCAAGGGGAAGCATCGCTTTTGGTTTTGAACCGCCGGCGCGTGAAGCAGCTGACATGCCTCGCATCGAGGGCATCGAGCCGCGATAAAATGAAGAAAGCGCGCGCTGCGTCCTTCTGCTGCGCCAGGCGCGGTAGGAGACAAGTATAGAAACTGTGCGTCACGTACACAGGGTGGCACGGATTGAAATTCGTGTTTCCGGAATCGGCTACCAATTTATAAATACGCTTTCTAAAAATAACTAAGTTACTGATGCTCTTATAATTCGGCATATATCATCACGGTACCAAAGAGAACATATAGGTTGAAAATTTTTATTGAAATAGGTGAATATAAAAAAAATCGACCGAGTTCCCCTTTAACAGTTTCTTTGACGTCACCTAAAATTCAAGCACACGCGTGGTGTTGGTTTTTGTTGCGTTCGTTTTTCGTTTCAATAAACTTGAGTTGTTAGACAGAGCTCGTACTGTGTGCTCATCTTGGGCTCCGTCCTCTTCACGCTGATTTTTACAAAACGAGTAGACCGGTGCGGTTGTCCGCTCAACCCCTTTCCTCTTTCGTCCAGCTGTCCTTCACTGCTGTTCTTTATTTATTTTTTTTACCATGTGCTTATCCCTCTGTGTCTTCTCTCTTTGTTTTCATTTCAAAGTTTTTGCCTTGAGAGGCACGCGAAGACGCTGAATTCACATTCCTGATTACGGCCGGACTCGAGCAGACACGTCGAAAGTAAAACCTTGTGCTGTATGTATATATATATATATATATATATATATATATATATATATATAAGGGAACAAGAAAGAAAATACGACCAGGCTTTGTCAAAGTAACCAATGCTTACTTTGACAAAGTCTGGTCCACCAGATGAAACGTTAGTGAAAATATACAGTGCCAAACCAACGAAAGTCGTATTTTCTTTCTTGTTTCTTATTCTATCGGGGTACGCGTGATTCTTTTACCACTAATATATATATATATATATATATATATATATATATATATATATACACACACACACACCCTTGTTCCAAACATTTTTCATCCGTCCCGCCTAATACGGTTTGTAACCACTCGTCTCCCAGTGACAGCCCGCGAGACGAAAATCAGGAAAGTACAGTCGAGCACTATATGAAGTTTATCGCGCGAGCCTAGCGTCCCAGAGACCTGGTGGCATGTTTCAGAACATTGAAAATGAAGATTACGCATTCTTCTCGCCCTCGTTGGCGGCTCCATGCTACAACAGTCTACCGTACGATGAACTCTCCACCCTTTCTCTTTCTTCCATGTCTGTCTCTGTATCTTAAGCTTTTCATTCGCTGTGATCAAGTGTATCTTTTGTGGGCTCTTTTCTGCGCGGATAACAAAATTGCTGGGAGAGATCTGGTAAAGCTGGTGCTTGGCGCTGCTTCGTTTAACCTGCGTGCTATGTTAAACAAAATATATCGCGTTGTCATAAAAAAATTAAGGTCCTCCGCACGCAGGACCTAAATAAAGTTATTCATCTATCCATAGGTGTGCCAAGCCGGAAGGAAGTGCGGAGTTGGGCAGCCTACTTTTTTTTCTCTTCGGTTTTCTTTTTTAGGTGCGAAGCATTTCTTAGCGCACTGCAAGCCCTTTGACCGTTTCTTCCTTTCTTCCTTTCTTCCTTTCTTTCTTGCTTTCTTTCTTTCTTTCTTTCTTTCTTTCTTTCTTTCTTTCTTTCTTTCTTTCTTTCTTTCTTTCTTTCTTTCTTTCTTTCTTTCATTCTTTCTTTCTTTCTTTCTTTCTTTCTTTCTTTCTTTCTTTCTTTCTTTCTTTCTTTCTTTCTTTCTTTCTTTCTTTCTTTCTTTCTTTCTTTCTTTCTTTCTTTCTTTCTTTCTTTCTTTCTATCTATCTATCTATCTATCTATCTATCTATCTACCCGCATACCACGGGCCGCGGTATGCGGGTATGCGCCACCGGTGATTGACAGTTTATGTCTACCGAGGAACGGCGAGAAAAGACATTGGTAATTTAAATGTGAAAGCGTTATCAAAAACTGACATCGGCAGCATTGACTCTAAGAATGAAAAGAATAAGTATCAGGTTCCCAGCAGGAATTGAAGCAAAGCATTCTGCGCGGCCATCAAGAATTCTACCACAGAGGCACCCCAGGTCTCGAACTGGCTTTGGGAAAACGACCCTATAGGGAACCAAAGCTCAAGTTTGCGGAGCGACGACAGCGCCGCGCTGCGGCTCTGGAGAGAAGCACTGGTGGAACTGGGAATAAGCGCCGCGGAGGGCGCGCCTGTTTCAGCGACATCCGACAGCGGCGGCACGCGTGCACGCGTTCTTCGGTCGGTGCGGGGAGCTTTGACGTTGTGCCGTGAGCTTGGCACGCTGAACCGAGAGGCTTGCTTTGCGAAGCTGCTTTTCCGCGATGGTAGAAGCGACCCCACGAAAGTGGAAGCGTGGTCCGAAGTATTACTGTGTGCCACAGCAGTGCAGACAGTACCAAGGCACGCGATCCGCCTGTAAAACTGTATCAGTTCCCGGACAAGTCGTACGAGAGAGAAAGTCCACAAGCGTGTATCACCGCAGTTAAAGGAATAAAGTTCTAGCTCTGCCTCGCCTTCCGTTTTCGCTGACTCAATTCTTCGCTTGAAATCAATTCTTTCGACTACCTGAATCAGTACGTAACGCGGCACGTGCATGCAACGACTGCAGTAGTGATTGCTCGCCGTCTCGCATTTTTACATCCGATTACGGTTGTATCTTGAAGCAACTTTGTGTTTTGATTCCTCGTGTTTGTGAGACCTAGCTGTCGGTGTTGATGTTCACACTCACAAACTTCATACCGCGGTTAGCATTGCGGTGTTGGTTGCGTTCAACTGAACTCCGCACAAGGCTGCATCATCGCGCCGGAACGAACGCCTGTGCATTTTCAGCTAACTTCACATCGTTTTGCTGGTTTGTTCTGTTTTTGTCGCTTTGTTAGGGTGGTATATATTTAAGCCGCTGAATCTAACTGGCACTTAATTCAGGAATTGTTATTGCCATCTTCGAAGATTGTGCGGTTTTCTTTCACGTGCACCGCGCACTCGTACATTGCTTCGAGTGTGCGTTTACGGGTGCGCTTTGCGCGAGCTCCTCGCCCGATACCACATCGCGCCTGAAATTCATCTCTCACGCTGAGCCGCGTTCGCGCAGCAGGTCTTATACACCTGTAAAGTCGATATTCTCATAAAAAGGGAGTGCAAGTACGAATCCTGAAGCGCAAAAAAAAAAAGACAGACAGACGAGGCGAGCAGTTCTACTCGCTTCGCAGCGGTTAAAGCTAAGCTAAGCTAGCTGCCTCGTGGCTAAGTCAGCGGGTGATGCTCCAGCGGTACGGAGGGCATGACTCGAACCTTCTCAGGCTTTTTAGTGCCACGGCCGTGTAGTCTTTGTTTCTTTCACTTTTTTTTTTTTTGCACGCCGCGAAAGTTCGTTCACTACAGTACGCGTTTGCCACTGCCAGCATGCACATCTAAACAACAATCACATGTTTTTAATAGTCGACAACGTGGAACATCGATAACCGTGATTAACGATCTTCTCTCCTTTGATTACGTTCGCTTTTGGAAGTGCCTGTCCAACGGGGAGATCTTTTTCAAGCGGTACATAGCGAAGCGCTGCGCGAGAGCTCTGCACGCGCACGGTAGCGAGCGGCAGCGAGGCGGAGAGAAGGGAAAAGGCGCGGCGCTTACCGCCAGTTTCTATTTTTTTGCGAGGCGCAGCAAGCGCAGCGCGAAAGCGCTGCACGTGCACGGAAACGAGCGGAATCGCGGCGGAGAGAACGGAAAACGCGCAACGTATATTCCCAGTTTCTATTTTTCCGCCAGAGATGGCGCTGCCTGTCCACAGTCGCAGCGCCACTGAGCGATGCTTTGGGAGCCTACACATGCGTAATATTGCTGAAAGGTCAGTCGTAGTTGCAGTGCTAGCTATCTAATTTTATACACATTTCATATGTACTCCTATGACACAGTCATCACGTCGGCTTGACGTCAATTGTACACTTAAGCGCCGTATACGGAAGTCGGTCTACGTAGCACTAGCCAGGGCTACCATCCTCGCAAGCACAAGCGCTACATATCAGCTTACCGCTTCTAGTGTTGGTAATAGCCATGTTGCTGTTGTCACCGTCACGCAACTTTAAACAACTGTTTATATAAAAGATACGCGACTGTTCAATAAATGTATGTGCATACAACATTTCTACATATCTTTAGCGTCATTTCGTAACGTTTAGCTCAATAAAAAATTACAGCATAATTACCTTCCCTCCGCATGCTTCGCATAACATCGATTCACAAGGTACGGGGGGATCTGCCGATTTCTTTTCTCCCTCCCGTCTGTCTTTTCCTCCTTTTCCGTTTCTTTCTGTCTTTTTCTCTCTCTTTATTTCTATTCATTTCTACATCTCTCTTTATCTATTTCTTACTATATCTCACTCAATTTTTCTTCCTATTTTTTTTTTCTTTTTTCTCTCTCTTTCTATTTCTCGCTTCCTAAGTCTTTTTTTTTTTAATTATTCTTGTTATACATGGTTTTGCCTGCGTTGCACCAAGTGCACTAGTTGCTTTTTTTTGCTGCGGAAGAAAAGTGACCATCATCAAGGTGCTCGAAGAACAATAGGAAGAAGACTTTTCCTTGGCGCGAGCGTGCGCTCAAAATGCTACACATGGCGCGTTACGCCAAGCGATGACGACATAATACTACAGCACACGACAGCATACGAAGCACGGTCCCCTAAAGTGCTCCGCACTTAAAAAGAAAAAAAATGGCCCCACCTCCCCGAAGGGAATCGTGAGGAAATGCGAATGCATTTCGCGCGCGCTTCACTAGCGAGCGGACGGGAGAGTGGGGCGCAGGGAGGAGAGAGAGCGAACGGCGAGACGAGCGGCGAAGCACTGCACCTACCCTCTGCTACACTCTCTCCACACACGCGGGAGCTCCGCCGAGCTTCCTAAGGTCCCTCTATTTTTCAAAGGTAGCGCAAACTCCTCCTCTCAGCGCCGTTTCCTCCTCGCCCGTCACTCCCGGCCGCCATTATTGGGCGAGGCTCGCAAGACGCGCCCGGCCCGCATGCGGTCCGTCGGAGCGCTTGCTTGTACTTGCTTGGAAATGCGACAATTCTGGGCGCAGATTCACACAGCTGTTCGTACGTAAGATGTGTAGTAAAAATAGTTTGTGGTTGGTCGGTACATTAGCTATCATTTCACGTTTTGTAAGCAACAAATCGCACACTGGTGCCGGCATATATAAGAAATCCCATTGCGGCACCTCACGCGCGAACAGCTTTCTGGACATGGGACCTGTTTTGACAACGTGAAAACCTAGCATTTGTGCATTGTATTTGACTTCATAAATGTAGGATGCGTCGCTCGCACCAGTTGAACAAGAAGCAGAACATGTTAACCGCAATCCTAGGAAGTCTTTACAGCTGCCGTTTTTCTTTCGGATACCGTGGTGTTTGTTCACAAGAAGCATTTTGGAAAATCAGACGCTACATCAAATTATGAACACACAACACGGCGAAGGCACTTATTTGCTAAATATCCCCAGCGTGCATTCCCAGCGCATAGGGCTTTAGCTTCTTACAGCCATTTCTCGCAAGGATGACTGGCTCGAACTGATCGTCCGTGAAGTGTTTCTGAGATATGCAGACATCCTCCAATGCACCCTCTGCAATTTGCCTAACGAAATACGGCCGAAGTGCGCTGCAAACCATTTTGCTTCTTGCAGAAACAAAAATGTGAACGGCGACGAAAACAGGATGGTGTCCTTGCACTGGATAGGTGCCTCTTTATTTACAAGTCAAATGTGTACTTAAAATGTTTGGTCAAAACCACAACAAAATAATAAAGCGCATCAAAGAGAAACATGCAGCAACTGTCTTATAATAATTATTATTGAACGCAGAATATCAGTAACACTGAATCAGAAACACTGAGAAATGTGGATAAATTTTAAAAAATATACAAACCGACACAACGAATAAAAACTTACACCTGCTTCAAATAAACATATAGTTCAGGAGAAAATATTAGAGGGTTAGAGAACATGCGTTTAAAATTATAGTTTGCGTACGGGCAGCTTTGCAGCATATTGCTAAGTAAATTACGCTCATCAATCGATGCTACTTACTTGCCATGTCTCTTTCTTTATCGTACACATCTCATCACCACCCTCTATTTATGAGCGCTAAAAAAAATGAGCGCTAAAAGAAACAGCTCCGACTTTCTCAGAGTAAGTTTTTAACGACTTTGGCAAATAAATTTTGTAAAATCTATAATACAGAGATGTTGCAAAAATATTTTTCTCAAACGTCGCAGTAAAATTTTCGCAAAACAATTAGTAAATTGCGGACACTAAGGATTTCGCCGTAAATATTGTGTGCGAGCAAGCCTGGCCGATAATGTCACGCCGCTTTTTTTTTTTTGTCTAACTTAGGCATCAGTATCGAGCCTTAGCATATATCCTCCCGTCCTGGCAATCGAAGTTCTTTCTCCCGATACGATGGAGCCATATCGCTCGCCGTTTGACGTTTTTCTTTCCTCGAGGAACAGCAAAAAGCTTGTCACCCTTGGCAATGCTGTTCGAGCATCCAACGGCGCAACAAGTTGGCATCTGGCTGCAGCCGATGGCGTCTTTCAAACTGCAAAAAGCTATAAGCCTGCGCTCACGTACAGCGCGCACGTGCGGCGGAGTTTCTACGCCCGATAATGGCGTTGTTTTCCGGCGCCAGAGCAAGAGGCAGAGGGGTCATCGGGGAGAACTGGTCCCGTGTCGGGCCTGGTCCAATAGGGGGAGCACAAAAGGGCGAAGAAGAGAGGAGACACGCAGAGGGCGGGGAGGACATTCTCCCTTTCCTTTTTGGACAATGGTTTGCGCTACCTTTGAAAAATAGAGGGACCTTAGAGCTTCCGCGATGCGAGCGCCCTCACACACCAGAGCGCGCTCCTCCTCTCCACTCACTCTCCGCTACTCCGCCCGCACCACCTGCTCCAGTTGCTAAGGGCGAGGATAAGCGCGCGCGCCCGCAGTTGTTGCTATGGGAGAGGGAGTGAGAGCTTAGAGATAACACCTGCCGGTGCGCCCACCTCCTCAACTTATCCTCCTCCTCCGCGGACAACGCCAGATAACGCCGGATGCCTGACATAGCCCGACTAAGAAATGCATTCGCATTTAAAAAAAATGAATGAAGACGTGCCTTCCTCAGAGAGAGTGATCGCAGTTTAAGGAATAGCAAAAGGAGTGAGTGAAGCTTGCCTAATACTTCCCTCTCCTCGAAAGAGTATTCTGGGAAGTGGCGCTGTTGTAGTTCTTGGTCGACGCTCGCGCGGTAACCTTCAAATCGCGCTAGACTGTACATACTACATACCTTTGTTTGTTTCTGGCGTGGCATTACTGTCACTACCAGTGGACTTGCTATCACCATTGGAACCGCTCTCACCGTCACCATCTTCTGCGTATATAAATGAGAACGTGGGGGAAGTTTTTTTTCTTTCTTTCTTTGAATTAGAAAGAAAAATAAGCAAAACTGTGCGCTCATTCTCAAGAAACAGTACCAGCTATATTTGTTAACACACACTTTACTGACCGTGGTTCAGCACTTGATATACGACCGCATGCACAAACGCCTCCGCTCATGTGACCGAATAAGACAGATGGTGTAAAAATATTGTCATGGCCTGGGCGGTCGCGGTGTTCATAACAAGCAAGCCTCATTTCGTAGGTCGTCAAGATTGGCGTTGCCTTCCCCAGTGTTGGGTGCTGCTTAGTATTGCGACGCGGGTTGGGGTGGCCAAGGTCTGTGACAGGCTGTGTCAGCCTGCAGCATGCGTGCGCGGGCAGTGGATCATGACCACTCGTGCGTGCGCCTTCGTGTGCTTCGGTGACCTGCCTTCGTGTACCTGCCTAATTGGTCAGCATACTTAAAGTGCGCGATTGTGACAGGCCCCAGAAAGTCCGCGCCGTCAGCTTTCACTGTGACTGTGCTGTAACTTCCGCGCAGGCCTGGCGTTTTTTTGAGGTGCTGGAAGCCTGACCTGTACGTTCTCTCGGTCAACTATTTTCTTTAAGTTGTTATTATTAAGCTGACGAACTTTACAATACCTCTTAAGCGCTCTATCTTTGTTTTAATGTGTGCGAACATGGAAACACTTAAAAGGAACGGTCTGGTCATACACCATCTAAGCTCTTTATGCGAAATGTTAACCCCTGAAGCTGAAACGTGCGGCCTCACTGTTTATCACTGGGTTAATCCCGACGGTTCATTAAAGTATACCTGAAGCATGGGTGGCTTCTGGCCAGAAATCTTGATATGTGTTTACCGGTCGTGTGTTCCTTTCTTCATTTTTGGCGACCAGCGATAAGTAGTGAAGTTTGCCCACTTTCTGTGGCACATACGCGCTTGGGGTGTTTTCGTACAAAGGATGAATGAATTTTGGTTTCTCTTAGCTGTATACAGCTTCGCTGTAAGGGGTTCATACCCCTGAACTGCCGCATTTCTCAATACGTCGTTATTAGGTGTGCTCTAAAGATGTGCTTCCATTATTCAGATTTGAGTAATGAATATGTGTTTACCTAGTGGTAGTGGACATGTAACTTCCTTAAAGATGCTCTCTCACTAAAGGCTAAGGTTAGGCTTCGGCAATGTTTTGACGCGTATGACCAAGGTCCACGACGCCGACATGGCGGGGGCCGGACCGCAGATCGGCGTGAAGAGGGGGGGGGGGGTATCTGCACTCAAAGAGAAAAAATCCGCTAATTGACAATAGTGTACAAACCTGTTACAGAAAACATGATTACCTTTAACACGCATGTGACAGCGTTCCAATTCACAAACAAAAACACTGCTCTTTCACTGCGACTTTTGGTGCTGAACAATTTTAGCCAACTCGCACATATCTCTCATCAAGGTTACTGACCGACAGATGCAGAAATTCATGGAGATGTCCGTCGGTTTGTCGGGAAGGCAAGTTTGATTTGATGAATTTCGTTCTCGAGAAAGTCTGTTCGCAGACGTATTTACAGCCGAGCGCTGCTATCATGGCTGCTGCTAGTCTCTTCAAATTTCGAAAACGTTGAGTCTGTGAGGCTAGCATGAAACTTCACGGTGTCTGTCGCGTCAAGTGTGCCTTTGAGGTCGTCGTCTCTCCGCAGATCTGCCAGTTCCCACTGGCAAATACTTCCACTTTAAAAATGAGTCTGAAAGAGTCGGATGCTACTCGAATGTTTTTGAAAATCAGAGAACCTAATTTCGAATTCCCTCTTCGGATCGCGTAATATTTTACAAAATTTTTTTGTGGTGAGCTCGTATCTCCCACAAAACTTGTGCAGCAAAGGAAGTAACAAATATTAGCCTGCTGCTGTAAAAGGTTGAGTTTCACCTCAAAAACCTTAACGTCTGCGAGCTTGCCATACACAAGTTGCCAATTTCCTTTGATGAAGGTACTTCCCTGACTTAGTATCTTCACAAAGAATCTGTCCTCTCCCTTTCTTGGATCTGTGCAAAGAAAGGAAGTGAAGACGTTATCTCGCTAAGTGTGAACATGGGGGACCATGCTAACGGAAATAAACATTTCTTTGTTCATTTCTAACCCCATTTGAGGTCAGAACAGCCATGTCAACCTTCAGACAAGAAGTTACAAGGTGAGGGGAAGTTCTGAAGTCGTGCCGGAGGCCGTGTAATGCTGCCCCGCGAGCCTCATGCGGACCGTGGGCCGCAGGTTGCCGACCCCTAGGTTAAAGCAATAAAGCAGACGAGCGCCCCTCGTCGACAGCTCATTGCCGGGAGAATCTTGAAAGTATCATCTGTAGCCCAGTGGAAGAAAAGCTTATATTGTATGCAAATGATCGGGCTAAGCAGACCCTGTTACCTCTGCAGAATCAGTTAGAGGCAAGAATTTCAGGTTCCAAACTTCCAACGCTACCACCAGCTCCACCCGACTTCCAAAAATAACCTATTGAAGAATTCCCCTAAAAAGGCAAGTGCATGTTAGTGGCCAGTTAAGGTTCGCGCTAAACTTAATGGTGCGATTGTACTCACCATCATTAGTAGCCTTGCTTACGCTTCCTCCGCTTCCATCAGTGGAATCCACGTTGTTAGTAGCTGAGGAGAGGTTGAGGTTACAAAACTTTAGGTCTCAAAAGCACATTAACATAGAAAAACATTGAGTTAAACTCGTAACTTCCTTCTGCCTGACGACGTTTAAATTGAATGCGGCGTAAACACTGCCCAACCTGCAGTATCTATATGATAATACCGGTATGTCCATTGCAGAAGGATCGAAAGGTGGGCTAGTTGGTACTTCATCTTTTTTGTTCACTGAACCGGGAGCGCGGGAACACACAACGGACGCAGGAAGGATCACACAACACGAGCGCTCAGTGTTCGTGTTGTGTGATCCTTCCTGCGTCCGTTGTGTGTTCCCGCGCGCCCGGTTCAGTGAACAAAAAAGGTATGTCCATACTTACTATAGGTCTTGGAGCGAGTACAGGAGCATGAATACTTATCACTACTGTTACTTTAGGTAAAATTTGGTTGCTAATGCTACCGTCAAAACTTCTTTTGCTAACATGGTGACACTGAAATTAATAACTGATTTCAACTACGCAAATGTTTTACCCCGGAAACGCGACTTTCTTCCTCGAAAGAGCTCAGGAGTGCCTCCAAACCATGACCAAATAGCTGCTCAAAGTACCAAAAAAAAAGGTAAACAGATGTTGGTACCTCGTGCTAACAGTCACTGGAGAGTGCTTTCTCACCAGCGCAGCCATCAGTAAAACGGTGGGGAAGAACGTGTGCCTCACTGTCTATAGTGCAAGAAATGTAAGCACTTACATAATATGATATATCTCTGAAACGAATACCCCACAAAAACCCCACAAAAAAAAGAAATTTTCCGAAATATAATAGTTCTTTCCGCGTCGGGGTCCTTGACATGCGGTGTCTTGTTTTCTTTTTTTGTTTGTTTGTTTGTTTTGCGAGAGCGGGCAAGTGACAGCAACTCGCCAGCCGGGTTGCCGCATGCAGACCGAAAGTGTTGCGCAGATCCGCTCCTCCCCTTGGTCTACCTCTTCGAATCCTGCATTTCTTTCTACCACTCCCGCTTTTTCAAGAAAATGAAGGATAGCACTTACGAAAATCACATATTTCTATTTATCGCTTCGGCTGTGGCACGGCTGAAACGATTAGCATAAAAATATATGATTTTCGTGAGTGCGCTCCCATGCTTACAGAGCTTTCTTTTGAATTGTATTTCGCAAAAGCTCTGCGTGATTTTTAGAAAATAACCGGTTAGAACACGTAAAAAAATACCTAGCATAGAAACCTGCTTCGCAGTAATCACATGTTTGGGGTAGAAGTTCGGGGCAAGCTAGGCGGGGAACCCAAACGCCGTACGAATTACTTGATGGCAAAAAGGGCAGTGTGGCAGAGAGTTCTATTTTCTAGCAGTAGAGGCTTCAAATGTAGCTGCATTCAATAGTTATATAAGATGTAACTGCTTTTCTAGTGTAATATGTGAAAAGCGTTTTGTTTTTCGAAAAACTCAAATCAACTAACATAATGCGTTAAAGAACTCTACTTTCCGTGGTAAATGATTGTTGCTACTGTATATTCGCACATCGGTATGCCACTTAATAATGTTGTTGGCTCCGTGTGAAAAGTATGTAAAAGAATTTCTATATATACTCCGAACGAATTTTAAGCTGCATTATTCAGTGGAGCTATTAGCCGGATACGGCTTTGATAAAATGATGCAGACGCGAGAAACTTCTCACCCGAATTTCGTTGATGCTCGAGGACCGTGTTTGCTATGTTTGTACCGGTCGTAGCAACTGAAAAAAAAATGGCACAGAGAATGAGATGCTCCTACTATTCTGAAAAGACTCGTGAGGATTAGTGCACAAAAAAATTAGTGCCCTAAATTATTTTTGATAATGATTTATTTCGTTACACTTACCAAGATAATATGGGGGTGAGGGAAACGGGGTGCAGCTATGTGGTCTACTTACTGACGCATTAAAAGTAAAAGTGGTAGTCAAGATGTCGCGAGTATAATAAGAAGGCGTACCCCATTCAGTGAAGGTAGCTTTTTCACAAGGGTTCTTAGGTGTAATAGTTGGTTCATGAACATTTTGGCAGAACAGCGCAGACAACGGGACGAAAAACACACAGGAAACAGTGCTGTGTCCATGTGTGTTTTTCGTCCCGTTGTCTGCGCTGTTCTGCCACAATGTGGCTTTTTCCTCTCTGTCTCAGGAATAGCAGACAAACAACGACAGAAAATTCCGAGCGACAGCAACAAGTGGTTGACATGTTTTAGCGGCACGCTAAATTGCTGCCGTTATGTATCAGCCAAAGATTTTGTTTCACGACAATTCCACTTACGTGATGATCCCATAGTACTTGCCATTGTTGTTCCAACTGAAAATGCACAGAAGAAACATCTTTTGGAATACAGTGTGCCTACAAAGTTTCGTAAAAAATATTCTGGCATTTCTTAAGCACTGTGGGAGTAGGTGTTATTCGAAGCAGTCAGTAAGCAGCTGGCTGTGGAGCATTGTTGAATATTGATGCAAGTGTTACGAGTAGGATCGACGTCCCAGTGTAAATCGAGTAGCTGTGTCCGTTAGTCGAATTAATGAATGCGCCGCGGTGGTTTACTGGTTATGGTACTTAACTGCTGACCTAAGGATCGTGGGCTCAAATCTCCGCCGCGGCGGCCGCATTTCGATAGAAGCGAAATGCTAGAAGCCCTAGAACTTTGATTTAGGTGCTCGTTAAAGAATCGTAGGTGGTCGAAATTTCCGAAGCCCTTCACTACGGAGTCTCTCATAACCACATCCTGGTCTTGGGGCGTGAAACCCCAACAGTTAATATTACTCGAATTAACAAACATGCCGACTGCACTGTGAAGCCAAAAATAAAATTGGGGAGACCCTTAAGCTTCGCTTTTAAGGGTTGAACGCGATGGCGATATCCTGTCCCTGGAGCGTACTTTAACCTCTTAGTGCATACTATGTAATGGGTAGCAAGCTTTAAACCACGAGAAATTATGCGCGCGAAATCTTTTCGAACTTGCTATGCACCCGCTACGTGGTCTTAAGGGAATACGCGCAGTAACGTGTGAGCCTTTAGTAATGGGTGGCCGGCTTTAAACCACGATGTCGTTAGGGTAATCACATATTCTGACGCCCGATGGCAATGTACGCTTGTACCACACATTATTACTGCGATATTACATGTTGTATTGTGACGCCTGTATACAGGACGCGTTGGGTTTGTAAAGCATGAACGTTGATTTCACTGCATTTCCAAGCAGAGGAAGTTATTTTCACAGTATTTCCAAGCAGACTAGTGGCTGTGTGGTAGAACACCTGTTTGCCACCCAGACGGCGTGCGTTCGATTCTCACTCGGACCCGGATATTTTTATTATTTATTTTATTTGCATCTTTCTCGATTTTTCGATTACGGACAAAATGATGATTTTTCGCTCACAACCAGCGACGCCGACGCCGGAATTTCTGCGATACGAGCTCTTTAACACTATCGCGTTAAAAGAGCAGCTTATAGCCCGACTTAACGTTGACACTGTTCGAGCGTACACGCCCGTTTCATGGAGAAGCGATTAGCGCCAGGGCGTGCTGACGTGCATATGGTAAGCATTCGTTGGCGCATTTCTGCGGTGTGCAGCACTGCTAGACTATGCGGCAGATTCACATTGTTATAAGAGCAGAAAGGCAACACTATACATGACCGTAGACCCCAAAGCCAGCCGAGCTACCACGAAGGGTTAGCCAACGTCATCTAGTGCTAGCCAACTGTTAGCCATCAGTGAGACAGCACGAGCCAAATTGGGAGATATTAGCCAACACAGCTGGCCTCTACTAGCAAACATCAGCAAGTATTAGCCAAAATTTTCTAGTGCTAGTGAACAGTTCGTCAATACTTGGCAAAATTAAGCAGCACTAGCCAGAAGTTGACCATCCATTTTTTATTTAAAACGAGCAATTACGCAACATGTCGTGGCATATAATTGATGTCAAGTCGCTAATGTTTTGTCTCTAATGAGATATACAAGCTAAAAGAATAACTAATGACATTTGCAATTTATGTCGTTCATATTCCATGGCATTGATGTCATCACTGGCTTAACTGTAATGTAATGCAATTCATTACCGCGTGTCTTTTATGCATGCATGTACGCTGTTACATATACCACGTCAATGAAAGGACCCCAACAGTTTCAGGACGTATAGACGATGTAATTGGTGACATTTCTGTCCGGAGATTTCTGGCATGGTTGCTGTAAACATTCTTGTCGGGGACTGTCATTCATATTTGTCATGCATGCCTGTCATGTGCTGGCCCACCCCTTTATACATATAGCAAGGCAATCAAGCTATCGAGATGGCATCACGATCACACCTTGTATGCATTATGACGTGCGTGACATACATATCTCGCTAGTTATGTCATGATTTGCTACTCATGTTTGTGGACTCATAAATTCATGTCATGCGTTGTTAGTCTTGGTAAAATAAAGGGAATTAAATGATCACATGATTACATGATCACAAGACCTCCTCCCTGCTAGATAGATAGATAGATAGATAGATAGATAGATAGATAGATAGATAGATAGATAGATAGATAGATAGATAGATAGATAGATAGATAGATAGATAGATAGATAGATAGATAGATAGATAGATAGATAGATAGATAGATAGATAGATAGATAGATAGATAGATAGATAGATAGATAGATAGATAGATAGATAGATAGATAGATAGATAGATAGATAGATAGATAGATAGATAGATAGATAGATAGATAGATAGATAGATAGATAGATAGATAGATAGATAGATTGATTGATTAGAGGAAGTTACAGTCGAATTGAAAAACCGAACGGGTTCCTAATTGCGCTTCTTAATTAATGTGTCCTTGGCCTTCTATTCCTCACATCAATTCCTCCAGACAACAGACACTGCAAGACGATTTGCACTGGTAGAGAATGAAGGATATCACTTACGCATCACCTTGCCCATGGTTCCCATGCCTCCCATGCCTCCCATGCCCCCCCCATGCCTCCGTATCCCATTCCGTATGGGTCCATCATTCCGTATCCACCTGATAAAAACATCAAGAAGACACTTTTCGACATTCCACTGTTACAAATATTTGTAGCTGAAAAGCGCCGCTATGATTATCGTTAACAACGTTTAAGTTATCATGTAGTATAAGCCGTCATTTCGTTGTTTCCAGAGGGCGTGTCATATGAAGTGCCCGACAACATACGTTTGATGCTTAGTTACGATTTCGTGCGAGCAATTGTTTGTTGTCAAATATCTGTTCAAAAACCAAGATGCATGATATACCAGAATTAACTAACTCGGTGAAGAATTAATAAACAGAAGGTAGCCGTCTGCACACTTTGTTCTCATGTTCAAATGACACAGAAATACACATCTTGCAAAATGAATAAGTAATGCACAGGACAAAAGCTAGCTTCCTACGTCGCTAAATCAAGAATAAGTAGAACAAAACTTTATTTGTGTAAAAGACTGCGTTGCCGCTAAAACAGGGCAACACCGCGTGGTCGGATCTCTATTCCAAGGCACCGCTGCCTCTCGCCATCCTTTCAGCCCTCCTGACCAGCCTCAGCTATTCCCCGAGGGCAAGGCTGGACAGCAATGCCTGGCACCTCGATCTCGTATTATCCTCTTCTTGTTCTTCAGTGTGAGCCGTGCAGCCGACGCTCTACCATGATGTGGTGGAGCGTCGTGTGCTCCCACACCACGGATTGTGCAAAACAGTGCAAAAGAACACGGGCAAACGCGAAGACCAGACGACATGACCATGTGTAGGCGCGAGCTAGCTACGCATTGCAATTTCACCAACTTTTTAAATGTTTATTTGCCGTCAATATGCGGAATCCATATGCGAGTGGTTCTGGCCAGATGTACGCGGAACAGCTTTTCCTGACAGGTTTAGGTGACGCGTGAAGGACAATTTGAAAATGCTAGTGCTTTGAAAGTTTTGAAACCATATCATAAGCGCTGAAATCAACGCTGCCTTCATTTGGCTGAATTATCAAACGCTGTGGCTCCTGGAAAATTAATGGCAGCCTACCCAAAGCGTCTTGGAGATCAGGAATTTTTGGTGTTTAGTTCTACAGCTTTCTGGTAAGTAAAGTGCAAAGACTGACTCTAACTGGCTTTTGCAAACAGTCCTAGTGCAATTTTCACCAGTGTTTATAATTAAGTCTTACAACTCATAGTCATTACAATTAATTTTGTACGGATGATGCTGTTGTACTCACCCATGCCTCCCATTCCCATGCCGCCCATTCCTCCCATACCTCCCATCATACCCATGTCAGTCATTCCACCTGTTAAGGAAGTAAAAGGCAAGCCTAAGTTAGCATATGGCACTTCCAGCTTTAAATAAATGCGATAAACAGCCTTTTAAGTCTACTTTCTACGCCATATCAATTCATGCTAAAAGCAACCAACAAGTAGCGAGAAAAGCGTCACGTATACTCGTCATGGAAACCATTGACCATCGAGCAAAATTCTCATTACTGAATAAAAATTTCATCCTAATTATCGATCACTGCGTTCTTTTGGCGATCCCATTCATTGCCCATATTCATTTCCGGTGAATGGCGGATGCCTTCAGTGCGGCAGGATCGGCTGCACATAAGTTCAGTAAACTAACAACCCTGGAAGCGCTCAAAGCTTAAAGGGCACTGATAGCAATTTTCTAAGCTGACTTTACTGCTCCATAAAAGTCTCCCGTATGCAGACAAGGCTGTGAGCAATTGCTAAGCGCAGGAAATGCTGATCAGACAGCTAATTGTGGCGTCAAAGTCAATTTTCGTGCGGCTCATGCACCGACATCGAGACTGCCGTTACGTCAGGCTGCAGTATCAATCCTGGTGGCTTCACGAATCAGTATGGCAATGATGGCGTCACGTACGAAAACCTACAAAATAGACGCTTGTGCGCCACCAACGGAGCGGGGTTGCCATTTAAACCTCATGACATATTGCACGAGCTCGTGACAAAAAAATTCACCGACGGTTTTGCGATAAGTTGAGGAAAATGCTTCTCCTTTGGTGGCGCCCACCTCTGGATGCTGGCGTCAGCGGCGTTGAGCCTCTGCTCGGGCACCTCGTTTAGCAGCAGCGGCAGACCACGCACTTCCACCAGTTGCGTCGCTCATTGTTCAGAAATAACCAGCTGAGGCTATTTTGTATAAAGGTACACGGTTTATATTAAGACAACGCCGTGAGTAGCGTGAATGGCGAGGATAAATTTGTTCAGCTCAATTCACATCAACCACCGCAGACAGCGTAGCGCCACTGCCTTGCTAACCGGGACACCACAGAAGGTGGTGCGTGGGCGCCTTTTGCAAAAAAGGACGCACGATGGCGCGCACTACTATGGCGCCGCGGATGGCCGCCGCGGAACCTGTCGTCTCGCCACTGCCGTCCCCTCCTCGTCGTGCTCTCCTCGCTATCGCCATCTTTCATCCTCCGCTGCGTTCCGCGTTCGCACTCTGTCGTCCTCGTTCGCTTTACCGGTAACGCCGACGCCGCTCAACGAAGGAACGGACGCCTAAGAACTGCGTTCCAAAATTTCATGTCGTGTCATGTCGTCAGAGTACAGTACGAATGGCAAATAGTTTTAAAAACATGTAATTACTTTCTAGGCACACTCTCACTTCTCAGTGCGTCTTCTAGGCACGTGACGATTTGACCTTTCATTTGATGCCAAAAAGTATAACTGAAAATTTTGCGTCAATACACCATTAAATCAGTGTGGCTGTACTTTATGACGTTCCTAAATCAAAGCCTTCAGTAGGACCAGTGGATGAGCTTTAGAAGAGGCACTGATAGTGTCAGAAATAAAGCTAACGAAAGCTGCAGATAGTCAAGACGGGGAAATGGCGAGAACGAATATGTTTTCAGCAGGGAACAGAACTAAGCAGTGGTCGCAGTGGATGCGAGTGGTTCTGGCAAACAGTCTCAAGATCACATGCTCAGAAATACCCCATAAATTGGTAGGGGCAACAACTGCCATAACTAAATTTCTAGAGCGTCGGATACGTTAGACGAAGGCTGAAAGTCCACTCTTTACCGAGGTCAAGTTGTTTTTCTTCGACTTTAATTCATTTGCCATTATGTCATGATTACTACACAACAGTTCCAAAAAAACTACAAATAATGTCCGCCTACGCCTGCCTTCTCTACTGTCTGTTGGATTAGGTATTGTCTAAAAAACGAGCCCTTTGGCCCTTCTTTCGATATTAGCCTCTCGTGTGGTGATGTAGGGGCCCCCCAACGAAAATAGTGCGGAACATCAAAGGAAAACAAAGCTTCGTCCCTCGATGCGTGGTGCTGGCGTACAGGCTTGAAGTTCCATAACCTGCCAAATGACACAACCTTTTTGACATAATTGATAGAAAATTGGAATGTTCTTTTACAACAATAGTCTTGAAACCGAAAGCCGATCATTTTGATCAGACCATGCCTCTTAAACCATTGAATGGCGCGTACAGTAATATTGCCCAAAGTAAACTGCTAGATACGTGGTATCGAGAGTGTACGAGACAGATGTCATTCCTAGTGTCACTGGAAAACGCTTCAGTGAACTTGAAGAACCTACATTAATTAGATCTCCCTGGCGCTTTTATAATGAGTGTTTTTCCTGAAGTGGACAGTCATGGCACATAACAACAGCCTTTACCACATATCACTCTTCTTTCATTGCGCAGCGCTTACACTGATACGCATTGGTTTTCCTCTATATCGTATAGCAAACTGATAAATGAATAATCATTTTATACCGGAGTATCAGCATATTGAGCTGATTATTCTCTGCCCTTTTTTTCTATGCTGCACGACAAAATATTATTCGCATAATACAGTGTCGTGTGCTTCAGTTTATACGTTTATGCCTGTCTTCGTGACTGCGCTAGTTTTGCTATGTATCACCAACGTGTCTACGATGCAGCCTCATAATACCTCACTATTACAGGGTTCATTCTGAATGAAAAGTGTGGCGAAATGTGCGTGAGTTGCCTGTCAGCAACGTTAGCGGCCTCTAATGCGAAAATGCGAAATGAAATAAGAACACTGAAATAAAAAGGAAGCATGTATATAAAATAAATATTACAAGAAAAAACACAAAATGTTTTAGACAATGAGAAAAACGAAACGAGCAACAAATCAACATAATGCCAAGGCACCACTTTGTACTGCACAAATCATGCAACCTTAATTTTAACTTTAACTTGCAATGAATATCAATGCGGGAAGCCAAGAGTTATATTTAAGTAAAGCTAATTAATAAAAGGCGGCCTCACTCACCCATACCACTCATTCCTTGCGAAGGCATGCTTTCAGTTCCACTGCCTGGATATGTAATAAATCAACAAGTAAACAAACAACGAGCTAAATCAATAGGTTTGTTACTTAAACACACTGCAGAAGTTCATTAGTTTAAGCAAGCCTGTGGTTAAATGGTCAGCAATGAAAAACAGCTAACAGCTTTCGACTGCGAAGAAAAATTTACAGCGAGTATAAGTACATTTCACGTAGCACTGTTTTGGAACTTTCACCATAGGTATTTTGGGGATAACAACATTTGCACAATGCGCTCTACCGTCATTACTGTATTTTGTAATAACAAACATATGCCATCATTCGCGTCTGTAGTAGAGCAATATACAGATATGTACCGCGAAATACACAGGGTGCCCCCCGCTAGCTCTAGCCAGAGTACAAAAATATGCCGATACACTTTGTGACAACGCTGCCAAATGTATGTTGCACACTATTTCAAGGAGTAAGACTCACTATTGATGTGTTCTGTCTAATTGCTTATTTATGCAAGATTATTTAACGAACTCCTAAAACAGCGAAGCTGGGCAATTAATGCCAATTATCAAGGTCTACATCTGTTTGCATTACGTACAATTCGACAGTTTGTAACTTTTTCTCAAGTATTTGTATTTTTTGCTTACTGTGGATACCCGAGAGGTACGAAAAAAAATGCCCCCACCTCCCCGAAGGGAATCGTGAGGAAATGCGAATGCACTTCGCGCGCGCTTCACTCCATTTATATATGGTGGTTGTGGTTCGAAGAAGGAAAAGGCGCCTAATTTCTGCAGCCCGGTCGGGAGTACGGCGCAGCGCCTGTTTTTTAGATGTGAAGCATCTTATGGCGAAGCTTAATCCGGTGGTGGTGGTGGTGGTGGTGGTGGTGGTGGTGTGCCGCGTGCCCACCCCTAGTGCGCATGCGCAAACCCTTTAAAAAAAATAAAAATAAAAAACCTCCTCTCCCCCTCTCTCTCCTCTAGGCATCCCTCCCCCTCGGCAACCACACCCTCACTGCGCATGCGCCTCCCCTCCTCTCTCCCCCTCTCACACTACCCCCTCTCTCCTCTAGGCACCCTGCCCGGGGCGTCTACACTCCCACTGCGCATGCGCGTCCCCCCCCCCCTCTCTCTCCTCTCCTACGCTCCCCCCCTCTCTCCTCTACGCATCCCTGCCCACGGCGTTCACACTCCCACTGCGCATGCGTGTCACCCCCCTCTCTCTCCTCTCCTACGCTCCATCCTCTCTCGCCTCGCGACGCCGACGCAGGCAGCGTCTGCTAGCGAGTTTCTTGGTTGATAAAACCGACTGCTCGCGCTGCACAACCGTTCACTGGCCACCCCGTATATATGGCAATGGATCTTGACCTCCAAAGTGGTGCCGGTGGGAGATTTCTCCTGCGCGTTGTTGAACAATAAAAAGTCGCAGCGTGCGCGTTAACTAAAAGCGGAGTGCGGGTCTCTGTGTCAAGTCGGAGTCTTCTGTCTCTCATTGCCCATTAGCAGCGATTGGCATGTTCCAGTAGGAAACACTGCTCCATCACTGCCTGCTTTGCGCCTCCCCAGTTTTCTCTCCTGCGCAACGCTGCGATGAGCGCCAGCGTCAACGCCGCCGCCAGTGTAAGCGTTAGTGCCCGCTGCTTCACATCTACACATGGTTCCCTTTAGCGGGAGATGGTGTAATTTTTTTCTTTTTTTTTCTTTTTTTTATAATTTTTTTTTCATATATATATATATATATATGTGCGAGCGAGCGGACGGGAGAGTGGGGTGCAGGGAGGAGAGAGAGCGAACGGCGAGAGAAGGAGCGGCGAAGCACTGCACCTACCCTCTCCCACACTCTCTCCACACATGCGGGAGCTCCGCTGAGCTCCCGCGATGCGAGCGCCCTCACACACCAGAGCGCGCTCCTCCTCTCCAGTCAATCTCCGCTACTCCGCCCGCACCACCTGCTCCGGTTGCTAGGGGCAAGGATAAGGGCGCGCGTCTGCAGCTGTTGCTATGGGAGAGGGAGTGAGAGCGGAGAGATGCGGACACCGACGCCTGACATAGCCCGACTAAGAAATGCATTCGCATTTAATACGTGTTATGCCCGCTTGCACGCCGCGATTGCAGTGCTCCCTTACCTACCACCTACAAACTACATGCGTCCCTCATGGAGATTCATGAGAGCAATAAGCAGGCGCAGCGGTTGTCGCTTGTGTGCAGCCGCGAGCAACAACGGCGTCATCGCACAGCCACCGCCATCGTCGCTGTTCTGTCGCCTTTTTAAGCGGCAGAACACGTGGCCGAATGCATTGGCATTTTGCAGGCGGAGCGTTAAGAGGACGGAATCACCTGGGGCTACACATGTGTTAGGGGATAATCATGGGGGAGGCCTTCAACGTGCTGTCGACACAAATAGGTTGATCAAAAAGCTTACGCCCGTCCTTCATCAGGCTATATCGTACTTCCATTATTTTCAAGTCTTCCGTTCGTTAGGGCTTAGCTTCGGCCTTTCTTGCGCGAACATCGCGGTTGGCTCGGCGACGACATGCCCGTTCCCGCGTCAACTCTCGCTGACGCTCACTTCGGGCGCCTTCTTCATCGGGAGAATGAGAAATGCTCGCCATACTGAAAGCGCTAATTCCTGAACACAGACACTGATACGCTATTTTACACTCCACTGCGCCTTTCCGCCACCCCATCTTGGCGCGTTTCTCGAAGGTTCACCCCTGGACATCCTCCGCCCTCCCCCTCACCTCTCCTGGCACGCCCTCGACATTCGATCCCTCGTTCTCGCCTCTCGCAGCGCACGCAGCCCTCACCTTCCTACCGAGGCTCCCTCTCGCCACAATACGAGGTCACCTGATGAGCGCTACCACAACGCCGGACATAAAAACCTCGGCTAAAAATCCAAGACACTAAAACTACAGGACACAGCACTTAGGGCAAGTGGTCAAAGGAATGACCCGTTGCAATGCTAGCTCACATTTTTCGTATTTCACTTTTGCAAGCACGTAAGTCACGATTACGGTGCGCAAGAGCCTAAGTGTGCCCTTCTTTACATGAACTCGTTTCTTGAATGAAAATTTCAATTAATAAGGCTGTGTTCAGTCATTTGTGTGCCTTAGATTTTCCTCGTCGTTGTTGCACTGTACAAAATAAACCAGTACAAACTAGCTCAGTTCATGCTACTACTAGATAGTTTCAACTTTTTTTTCATGAACGCAGAATTACAAGGAACATGACGCGAGAACGCTTTGCAACAGGGACTCCATTGAAGGCAGTGCGTCTTTCCTAACACCCGTAAGCAAAGGGGGAATAAAGATAAAGTGTAAACACAAAAGAACCATATGTATTTATCAAACTTGACACTGAGCTAGCTAATTAGCCTATATATGAACGTTTTGTTGCGTGTGGCCACAGCGTGTGGTCTCTGTTTATAAATAGTGTTCATCCACGTATTATACAGTTGATAGTTTGCGCTCATGTGTTTTCTACGTGTTTTTTCTTCGCTGTGTTAAGCTCCTTTTGTAAGCTTCCGCAAGAAGAGCTGATTAAATATGTTAAGCAGTCCTCAAAACACCAGGAAACAACGCTTCACGTATTATAGCGCAAATACCACACATTTCATCGGGACACATTTTCTTAAACAGGCAGCAACTGCACTCACCCGCGGTCACTGCACTAGTCGAGCTTGCAGGCACCTTCGGCTTTGCATGCTTCCCTCCACCTGAGAAAATACATACACATAGAGTGCATGAAGTCCTGATTAATTTTTCATGTAAATGTTTCTTTAAATCAAGTCGCATAATAGTCCCAAATAGACCACGAGAAGCGTTTTATTACTGCTGCTGGAGTGCTTGTGGTTGAATCTTTCCAAGACGACAAATGATATAAATATTTACTTGTTGATAGCCCAATCTCTCAAACTATCCCCATCTCGAACCTTGTGCCTCAATGTCTTGACCTCCTCCGCCATTTTAGTGCATTTCTAGCCAAAACCTGTTGAGCGGTTCCTTTCCTTTAGACCGCTCTAAAGGAAACCTGCCACCTGTTTACGTTCATGGCCTAACAACAAGAAAAGCAAACCAAACCAAGAGCTCAACGGTCCCCGGCCGCCCCCCAGCCCGTCAACCCCACGCAACCACGGCAACCACAACCCCCTTAACACTCGCACCACACAAGAAGACACGCCTTCCCTCCTTCTCTCCAGCTGGGAAGTCAAAGAAGTTGCACCTCGATTCCTCCGCTGTCACTCCCCCCTGAGGAAGGAACCGAATTGGTTCCGAAACGTCGGGAATAAACCCATTTTTTGGTTGGAGCATTGTCAAAGTCTTAAGTATATAGGTGCGTGCTCATTGGGAAATTTAAGAAAACAAAAGTATATAGCATTGGAACATAGCGCGCTATTAAAACATTTGCTATGGATGCGTTCTTCACTCAGTTCATCATAGGCATGCCTCAAAATAAAAAAAAAATCACGCCATATCCACGAAGTGAAATGATGATGAGTGGGCGAAGCTCGATCGTTTTCATCCAAGGCAGAAAGAGAATGTGTGGTGTGGAACGCGCTTATACTTCATGGTCATCAGCGTCATCGTCATCGTTATCACGTGTAGTGGGTACATTCCACTATACTGGAACGCGCTTATACTTCATCGTTATCACGTGTACTGGGTACATTCCACTATACTGGAACGCGCTTATACTTCATCGTTATCACGTGTAGTGAGTACATTCCACTATACTGCGTCATCGTCATCTTTATCACGGGGAGTAGGTACATTCCACTACACGTGGCTACCTACCTACCTACCTACCTACCTACCTACCTACCTACCTACCTACCTACCTACCTACTACTACTACTACTACTACTACTACTACTACTACTACTACTACAACTACAGAGGAGGGACAGACCCACACCCTAAGGAGCTTCGCCCCTAAAAGGCATACTTTATACTGCAGTTATTTGTACTCACCGCCAGTTCCCAGTTTCTTCGGGCGAGGTTTATGGGGTAGTCTTCCTGGTCTTCGTCGATTAGCTACGAAAAAAAATCCACTCTTTCGAACGACATCTCAGAAATGAGTTACAATATATGACATTTCTTTATCGACCGCATGCAATGCCTTATAGCACATTTCTTAAACGTAGTTCTATAAGCACACTATCAAAGTGAGCATTTCTCACGTCTCCTGCCCCAGTGACACAGCAGCTCTTCTGACACCTCTCACGGGTCGGAAACGCGGTGCGTATCCTCTTTGCTTGAGCCCGGATCGTCAGCAGCTCTCGTATGCTTTCACTAGCACACTAGCAACGCGCGGGGCGATGCTATCTTAAGTTGTTTTTTTTTTCTTTGTTTTTTTTTTTTTTTTTTTTTTTTTTTTTTTTTTTTTTTTTTTTTTTTGTCAGCCAACTAGCCGGCAAGTTGACCCTTCATGATGCTATCTGTTTTAACTTAATACGGAACATCATGGTGTCGCCGATGGCGACGGAGACGATAAAAATGAGCCTGGAGTGTCCTTATAATTATAACCATTATCGAGAAAGAGAAAACATACTTTGACGGGAAACTTGAGCGCACAGAATAACAATCACAAGAGCGAGACAACAGGACAAGCGCTACTTTCATCTAACTTTATTTGAGGCTTCGCCCGCAAATATATCCGGAAAAACACACATGCGCAAAAGAGAAGACATACGCTCACCGTTGGTGATAGAATACTATTTATATATATTTAAGTTAACATGATGACTTATTTATTGCAGGGATTTATTGCAGGAATTGTTTTTGCTGAGCCTGTTATCTGCGATGGTCTATGCTCCCGCACTGCTGGCTTTTTAGCGAAGTACAAACATGTATCAGCAGTTCCCATCCACTCCTAGGCAAGTGTTGCAGCACTGTCACCGGCCGTGTCAAATCAGCAAGGCAGACAAACTGTGCAGCAGTGCCTTGTAGGTAGGCATGCTAACGCAGTCGGCAGCTGCAGCGGACATCGTTTATCAAATGCTGACTGCCTCAGTAACATGACGACGTGTCAATATCTTGCAGCGGCTTAGTCTGTCAGTTAGTTGTTCGCGTCCATGCCTGTGTCCAAATCTAAATCACGAGCTGGAGCGGAATTGAGGTAATCGCAAACAATGCTTCTTACCTGCTGCTGGAGCAGTATAACTATAGGTACGTGTAAATTGGCTCCTTCATAGCTCCCTGCAACAATACGATGATACATCGCCTAGGTTTTACCACTATGGCGTGCCTACAAGTCAAGGGAACCGAGCACATAGCACCTGAAGAGCAAGGCACTAAGCTGCTATGCGACCTAATATCTAGCAAGCATCTCTTGCCCTGAGGTCATCCCCAGTGCGGGTACGAGACATTTACGCCACGCAGAAAGCACGCTGATAACAGCATACGAAGTTTTCGATTTTTTTCGCCGCTGTTGCAAAGTGGTTACGGTGTTAGACTGCTGGCTCGAAAGACGCCGGTTCGATCCCACTTGCGGCGGTCGCCTTTCGATGGAGGTGAAATGCTAGACACCCGCGTACTAAGTAATTTCACAGCCCCGGTTGGTTGAGATTATCCGGAGCGCTCCTCTACGGCATGTCTCGCAGCCAACTCAGTCGCTTCGAGACGTTACCATAAACCAATTCTGATTAATTCCAGCTTTGTTATCCATAAGATTCGTCGACGCTATTCGAAGAATGCAGCAGATTTTTAAGATAGTGACTTGTTCCTGAAGTGCTGAGAATCAGCACGCATCGTCGGAGTAGCATTGGCGGTGCGGAGGTTGGTTATTTACGCCGTTCCCTCCTCAGAAAACGGAAACTTGCGAAAAGATACTATCCTAGCTTTC
Organism: Rhipicephalus appendiculatus; assembly: GCA_030522465.1. NCBI lineage: Eukaryota > Metazoa > Arthropoda > Arachnida > Ixodida > Ixodidae > Rhipicephalus > Rhipicephalus appendiculatus. The sequence continues at coordinate 30,569 of JALIZH010011867.1, forward strand.
CGCCTCAGCGACGTGCATAGCTAAACGCAGAAAAACTGCTTCGCAATGCATTTTTTCTTTACTGACGATGAATCATTCGGCCAGAAGCGCCACCGTACGTGCGAAGGTGAATGTTGTCTGCTACATGAACCTCAGTAGCCTGCTTCGCGCACTTTCCGCTAGGTGGCGTATCTGCTCAAATTATTCGCGAGTAAAAGCGCAGCTGTTTTACACCACTTGCCACAGCTACACGAAACGAACGAAGTCAAGCCAAGACTCAGCTAGTCAAGCCAAGAGGAAATCGCAAACCGACATGGCCGATGATATGATCAACTTTGGATATGACGAAGCGTGGGGCACGATTGACACTCCGGCCGCAGAAATGATGCCGCGTAGCGAATTCGTGTATTCACCACCTTGATCACCGAAACACGTGTAATTGGGCTGTCAGCACCCGCGATCAAGGCTACAAAAAAAAAACAGAGCACAAATGAAACATGGCCGGCATCCAGCCCGTCCATCGACTTTAGTTGAAAGTAGCTTTCTTCGAGAAACTTTCGCCCTTACTTTTACATCAATAAACCAGCAATTGGTTAATCTAGTAGAAAAAACGTTATTGGCGAAACGAATGACAAAAATGAGATACGCGTAAGTCAATAGCCACCTCCTTAAAAGGTCCCTGGCGTCGAGAGCACGCATTCGGTTCCAAATCAAATGCGAATATGTTTTGTGAACTCATTTGACAGAAAATGTCGTTTTCGTCGAATGGAATTATTTTTCCCCGCGTAACAGCAAACAAATGACATCACAAACGAATGACATTCGCTGTAAATGACATTACATTTTCCGTGTGACAGGGGTGTAAGACCCCTGATTTATGGTGACACGACATGGTAATATTTTTCCAGACATCTGGGCTGCACATTTTTTAAAATACTAATGTTTGTATCAGTAACGCTTATTTTATTTTCTTAATGCGAGTGCTCCAGCACTTACGTGTACCTCGAACCCCGGGCTTTCCGACCCTGAGTCTCGGTTTGTCTGAAAATACAAGTGCATATAAAGAAGCATGTGAATGATACTTTGCTCGCGAACATATTAGTGGAAAATAATCGCGGTCCTAGTTTTGGGCTGTCGCATGTGTTCTCAGTATAAAACAAAACATTATATATATATATATATAGTCGAGAAATGAAGGAGCACACTTACGAAAATTGCATATTTTTAGATGTGAAGCATCTTATGGCGAAGCTTAATCCGGTGGTGGTGGTGGTGGTGGTGGTGGTGGTGGTGGTGGTGGTGGTGGTGGTGTGCCGCGTGCCCACCCCTAGTGCGCATGCGCAAACCCTTTAAAAAAAATAAAAAATAAAAAAACCTCCTCTCCCCCTCTCTCTCCTCTAGGCATCCCTCCCCTCGGCAACCACACCCTCACTGCGCATGCGCCTCCCCTCCTCTCTCCCCTCTCACACTACCCCCTCTCTCCTCTAGGCACCCTGCCCGGGGCGTCTACACTCCCACTGCGCATGCGCGTCCCCCCCCCTCTCTCTCCTCTCCTACGCTCCCCCCTCTCTCCTCTACGCATCCCTGCCCACGGCGTTCACACTCCCACTGCGCATGCGTGTCACCCCCTCTCTCTCCTCTCCTACGCTCCATCCTCTCTCGCCTCGCGACGCCGACGCAGGCAGCGTCTGCTAGCGAGTTTCTTGGTTGATAAAACCGACTGCTCGCGCTGCACAACCGTTCACTGGCCACCCCGTATATATGGCAATGGATCTTGACCTCCAAAGTGGTGCCGGTGGGAGATTTCTCCTGCGCGTTGTTGAACAATAAAAAGTCGCAGCGTGCGCGTTAACTAAAAGCGGAGTGCGGGTCTCTGTGTCAAGTCGGAGTCTTCTGTCTCTCATTGCCCATTAGCAGCGATTGGCATGTTCCAGTAGGAAACACTGCTCCATCACTGCCTGCTTTGCGCCTCCCCAGTTTTCTCTCCTGCGCAACGCTGCGATGAGCGCCAGCGTCAACGCCGCCGCCAGTGTAAGCGTTAGTGCCCGCTGCTTCACATCTACACATGGTTCCCTTTAGCGGGAGATGGTGTAATTTTTTTCTTTTTTACTGGTTTACGTTTCGGCCGTGGCACGGCCTTGACGAAGGCCGAAACGTAAACTGACGAAGGCCGTGCCACGGCCGAAACGTAAACCAGTAAAAAAATATGCAATTTTCCTAAGTGTGCTCCTTCATTTCTTGACTATATGTGCACCGGACCCACAGAACTTTGTTTTGAATCATATATATATATATATATATATATATATATATATATATATATATATATATATATATATATATATATATATATATATATGGAGAGAGATCGATATAGATATATCTGCACAGGGTGCCAACTATATTTAGCCAGGGTTCAAAAGTATGCCTTCAATATTCTAGCACAATGCCACCAAATACATGTGGCTTACTGTCGTCTGGAGTGCGTCTCCCTATTTTTTGTTTTCCGCTTAATATCTTAAATAGCCATGATTAATTAACTAACTTTGGAAGCAACGAAGCTCCAGAAACTCTATGGGGAAAATTGTAGATCGGTTTGCAAGACATCCAATTGGGCAGTTTCTAACTTTATATTTGGTAATTATTAGTGCTTTTCTGCTATTGCAGATGCCCGCGAAATACAAAAACAATGTCATGTGGCATGCCTGTTCGCGCGTTTAGGTGCGGCATGATTGAAATGCTCCCTAACGTTCCGCGTACAAGCGATGTGCTTCCCTCGCGACGGTTCATGACAGCAATAAGCAGATGCAGCGGCTATCGCTTGTGTTGCCGCTAGCAAAACGTGCGTCACCGCACAGCCACCACCACCATCGCCGCACTGCCGAGGCAGCACACCCGGCCTAATATTGTGGTCTTTTTCGCACAGAACGTTTGGAAGCGCTGCAATACGGCATACAAGCGGGCATGTCTTTTTTTTTGTATTTTGCAGGTATATGTAGTAAGCAAAAAAAAACCCTAAAACTTAGCAGATATCAAGTTAGAAACTGTTTAATCGGACGTTTTGCAAATCGATCTACAATTTTTTCTCTGTAGAATTTTCAGCTAGCATCGTTGCTTCAAAAGCTAGTGAATTAACCATGCCTAGTTAGGCAAGTAAGCAGAAAACAAGAAATAGTGGGACGTACTCCAGACGATAGCACGCAAAATGCATTTGGTCGCATCGTAATAGATAGCGACGGCATATTTTTCAGCCCTTAAAGATAGCTGTGGCACCCTGTGTATGTATATTAATGTATAACTTAAATCAATCAAGGCTCTTTTGTGGCTTGTGCGTAAACGAAGACTACAGGAACTCGAATGGATACAATCACTGCATCGTAGATGTTTCCATTGTACGACGCTTCACATGTATTTCCCCACACGTGGCTTGCGGAATTTTTATGAACAAGATTGTAGCACCTCACTTGTGAGTTCCGTGAGAAAACAAGCAAATTTCAATGGGAAGTCAGCAAAAACACTAATGAGACCAAGCGCGATAGGTTTTTATGCTGACGTGGTAGCTGTACTCACTCTGACCTCGCGGCACAAGTCGCCCTCTTCTTGTGTTGGGGACTAACGTCCATGGAAGCATAAAGAATGTGTCAGGTATACTACACTGTAAATGTCGTAGCTTGAATATGCATAGCAAATGGATAAAAGTGTACAGAATTGTCTCGTTCAACTCCATGTCAACTGAAGAACGGAGATTATAACTTTGATAACTACGATTTTTGTGATTACGTTTTCATATCTCATAAGTAATACCTACCTTTTATTACGTTCACTAACGCGGAAGAGTGCCACTGGATTTAGTTTCGCTCATACAAAGATGAAAACGATTTTTCCCACCTGCTGGTTGGAATTTATCTCTGCGGTGTGCTTACTAAATATTGTTCCCTTGAAATTATTTGACTTACGAACCCAAATTAGCATAGTAGGTATGACTGAGAACTTAAAATGTGCAGCTCTCATAATCACAACTTGGTGTTTGCATTTGCTGCACTCATTAAATCCTCCAAATACCAACACATATGCTGCAAATACAAACATATCAGTGTTTTCACTTGCCTAAGTTCTATAATGCAGCTGCAAGCCTTGAAAATTATGTTCAGTTACGTTTATCGAATGAATACAGTTTATAAGAAACCTTATATTGAGAAAGTATTATTTACAAGTTCTAATAATGTTGAATGGAATGTCTGCTATGGTGAGATTGCTCGTTACGAAGAAATGGCAAAATCAAATGTGCTATCTTTATCCTACTTACTTCTTGGTTTTGCGAGCTCCACTTCTGTAATTACAATCACGATGACCACGAGTGCCACGGTGACTAAGGCAACCTTCATTTTCCATGCATAGCCAAAAAACGACACCCAAGATGACGCGTTTGCCAGTGGGGTTGGAGCACTCCTCGTGAGCGCGTGAGGCTACAACACTGCCTGCGTAAAACAACTTCATCTAGGTAAAGTTCTCCATTGTTCAAATCGATGAGAAGGTATAGTAGGAACACTGACGTTTGACGAATTTCCAGTGTTTAAGTGGAATACGAAAAAAAACCTAGAAACGCAAAAATACAAAATACATTTATCAGAAACACTGCTGCTATGGCTGTTTTTGCCTAATCTCATTTACTTACCCTCCGAGTTTGTCCAACCAGTCCAGCTTTTCAGCGTCTACTGCCCTTGATTATAACGCTCCGCAGCGAGGGGGAACAATTGCCAATAGCTCATGCAATGACAAGCAGACGTAATATTTATGCAGACCCATTCTTGTACTAAGCGCTCTACAAAATGCCACCATCAGAAGAACTGGCTTTACAGCTGGTTGGTCTGTCATTGTTACATGTAAAACTAGCTCAAAATGAGATATGGCCGAAGTAATAAAAAAAGAGGAAGATGATGTCTCCTTCCTGTAGCTACGTCTAACCTGCCACACAAGTTTAATCTAGTACTTTGCTACCAGGACCAGGTTTGTGTTCGCGATTGGACGATTCACAAAATAACTCAACGTCGAGGATATGGCTAACACGAGTCATCAGGAAATCTGTAAATCCCACCGTAGGTTACAGTAGCTTGCGTCATACCCTGTATAAGTACAAGAAGTTTTGTTATAACTTCCTCTTCGTGAGTACGTTGCGAGTCGTACAAGTATCTTTGAAGACGACTAGGTGTCGTGGTTCACGCCACGTTTGGGCCTTACTGTTAAGGCGGACTTCATGGTCCAGAGTGCTTTGACACGGGCAATTGTGGTTAATGTCGCTGCTCGGGATATCGAGGCACCTCCACAACGTTCTCGCAGCCACATGCTCTCTGCCCTGTAGCCTTGCATGCTTTTCTTTTGGTTGCAGATAACAACCTTTTCATGTCTAGTTTATGATAATATGCATGGTTCTTTTCAAAGCAAGCAACATTATTATCGTATCTCTTCATATCAATTCTATGCACACTTAAGTCTTACATCAAAGACCCTCTTCTGCTACAGCGTAGGGCTATGCGGGCCTTCCCTTCTATATACGTGTAAACATCGGAATAATGAACTGCAACAATTTCATGGCATTTTGTGACTACAGGAAATAATTGGATTGACAGTCTTAGCTCCATGATGGGGATTTGAATCATAGTTTGTTGGACATGTTCAAATTTTCCAGTTCTGCGTTATATGTCATGTCAAGTACATACATAGAAAAAAAATTATATATTGCCACGCGCGTTCCGTATTATACGTTTGCTGTATTTGGTTTACGCCCACAGAGACGGTAAGCAATGCTCAGCGCAAACCGCGCCGCATTTTTAGAAGCTTCGCGATTATTGTAGATCGTTGTGTTAAGATTGCGCGCAAGACGCGAACACGCGAGCTTATTCCGGAGCTTTCGCGACAACCAGTGATAAGGCTGGAATATTCGAAGGCACGCGTATAAATGTCGACGCGCTTCACCGCTTGTCAGTTGATCGACGGCCGACGCTCCGTTCGCCGCTATCTGTGCCAGTGCGTATTGCTGTAATCTGAATTTACGTTTCACGGCCACAAGTTTCACGGCCCTCTGAAAATTTGCTTACCGTCTCTGTGGGCGTAAACCAAATACAGCAAACGTATAATACGGAACGCGCGTGGCAATATAACCACTGCAAGCAACAAAGTTTTTGCGTGTTTGCCTTTTCCATCTTTCTTTATAATTCTTTTCTTTCTATATAATGAATCGAAGAAGTGTTTGACGGGAAGTACATGACATCTGAAAACTATTAGCCTGTTTGTGTGATATTGCGGAGGAACGTTTACGCGTGTCCTAAAGAATGTTCTTCGAAATTTCTGAGTCACGAGTATGCTTTTTATGCAAGTTTCCGTGCGTCATTGTTGACCATACTAAGAACAATATTTCGACCATTAGAAAAGTCGTTGTATTGTAATGTTTGAGATCCATGAATGGAGTGAAAGGATGAATGGAAATGAAGGAGAAAAAGACAAAGCATAGCATTGCCCCACACTTGCCGGGCAGTATCCCCACACCGCAGTTTGAGAGTTGTACAGCAGCTCTGTGGCTTTCATAACTTGCGCATACCATGCAACTAAGTACATTCAAGCCTCTCAGTTATTTATCAACGGCGTAATTGCAAGTAAATGAAAGGCAATTTCGAAGTACTGAGGCTCATCCGGTGCTACTGCCCGTCTCTTAAATACTAAATACCCAACTTCCGCACAGTTCCGGCTCTGAAAAAAACGGGTGTAGCTTGCACTAGTGGCGCAAAGCTAAAGGCACAGCGGAGCTGATCGTATGTGGGACCGAGCGAGCGTGAGCAGTGTCGAGGCAAGGCGTAGGACACGAGCACAGGTACGCCCTGCGCAGGAGCAGTATTTCGAAGCTTCTGGCGGAATAGCGGTGAAGCGGTGCGCGCGGCGAGTGAGGTCGGGTGCAGCTGTGTCATAGTGACGTCACTACGCATGCGCAATAGCGCACAGCGGTTGGCAGAGCCGTGTCTGGGTCGCGCGGACCGAGTGCGACGCTGTGCGCCCCTGGGCTCGCAGTTCCCAGTGCCAGCTCAGGTGTCACCGTGTTGCCAGAAAACGCGAGGTTGAGCCAGTTTTTATTTTTCTTGTTGGACAGATTACGGCCGGCTTAAACAGCTCCGCGGTAAAAACTAAAATGAGCCCTTATGAAACTGCCTAAAATGACTCGAGGGCGAAAGCCACCTTCTAGTCAGTTTTTTTTCTTCTCAGTCGACTGTATGTCACGATTATCTCGGGAGCGCTTGCAATTAGGACGGGATTGAGAGAGACGGGAGACGGACGTGGCACGGCAAACAGACTTTATCACACGGAAAAATGGCGAAGAGAAAACACACTCGAAATTCACACAACAAACCTACACGCAATTCTCGGCATGGAAACCGAAGGAAGGAAGGAAGAGGGAAAGGAAGGAAAGGCAGGAAGGTTAACCAGACACGATGGAAACCGAAACCGACTACAATCCAAAATAGAGTCAAGTCTAGCCCTAAGCCAGTCAATAGCTAATATGTCCTCTCTCTCTGGCTACGCGGTCGCACCCTAATCAAACGTCGTGGCGTCCGCTCGGTGCTAAAGACTCACGGTCCCGTCGCAGCAGTACTCGGAGACGTGTCCCTGTTGTCGACGTCGGTCCGCATCAGTGCTCCTCGTATCCCTCGCTCGTACTCCGGTCACCTCCGAACTTGCGAGGTTAGGCTTAGCTCCTTGTCACCCGATCCGACCGAACCTGGCTCTCGGGGGATTGTCGGTTGAAGGCCTGCCGTCGGGTCAAGAAGTGGAAGTGGTGCTGGTGCGTCGGAATCTGCTGTGGCGAGACGGCTGCAAGCCCGGGAAGCCTCGCTGGTTGCATACCCAGGTCGCCGGCCACTTGCCAAGTCTCACGCTGCCTTCAGAAACCGAGCTACCGCTGCTCGCCGCGTGTGCGACGCTGCCTTCCTGCGACCTCTTCTTACGGCGCCCCACCGAACAATGTGGTCTCTTTCCTCTCGGCTCTTCGACCACGGCTCGGGTCGCGTGCCGCGCGCCCTTCGCCGACGAATCACGAGCGTGGACGTGGCAGCGGAGCACCCCATCGGGTACTTTTCCGTGGCTCCGCACACCATCGCCACTCGCACACCTTCGGCGAGTGCCTCGTGCGCCCCTTACTCATCACACTGTGTTGATGATATTGTAGCACTCGTGCTGACGCCGCCGATGGTCTCTTTTCCCGTTTGATGAGGCATTCCGGGATTCCGCTTTCATAGGCAGGACTATCCCGTAAAGCTCCACTCGGGATAAATAGTAATGGATATTAAGCGCTTAAGAAAAAATTCGGCAGATCCCACGTACCATGGGAATCGACGCGAAGCATGTGGAGAGAGGGGACTGTGGTGGAATTTTTTTTATTGAGCGAAACGTTACGAAATGACGCTAAATATATGTATAAATGTTGTACACACATACGTATGTTGAACAGTCGCATATTTTTTTGTATAAACACTCATTTACAGATGTGTAATGAAGCCAACAGCAACATGGGTATTACAAACACCAGAAGCTGATATGTAGCGCTTGTGCTTGCGAGGATGGTAACCCTGGCTAGTGCTAGGTAGACCAACTTCAGTGGATGGCGCATAAGTATACCACTGACGTTAACCCGACGTCACACCTGTATTATAAGACCACATATGTAATGTTTATAAAATTAGATAGCCAGCTCTGCAACAAGTGAAGTTTCACGAACATTACGCATGCATAGGGTCTTTTTTGAAAGCAGTTTTAAGACCTGTTGTGGCTGTAGGGTAGAATACTTGACTGCCATGCAGAATGCTTGGGTTCGATTTCTGCTGGGACCCTAATATTTATTCTTTGCATTCGTCGGTCAATTATGCCGATGTCAGTTTTTTTCTGAACCCTCGCGCATTTAAATTACCAATGTCCGTTTTCGCCGTTCCTGGGTAAATATGAACTGTCAATCACTTGTGGCGCATACCCGCATACCGCGGCCCGTGGTATACGTGTATGGGCCACGCGTGTCTGGAGGGAATGGTTTGCCGAAGTACGCGGCGAAATTTTCATGTTATTCATGTCATGAGCAGCCAGATAGGCTGCTCATATTCGTCAAACCCTCTTGCCCTCCCATACTAATTTTAATTTGATATTAATTTTTGGTCTGCCCAGACGTAGGCGGCTAGATAGATAGAAACGCTCAAAGCGCTGCCCTTCGTTAAGAAATGCTTCGCATTTAAAAATGTGCGCAGCTTGCAGTAGTGGCGCAAGGATGCAACCAACAGCGGAGGTTGTGTTACAGGTAGCGAAGTTTTGCTAGTAATGTCAAGCTTGTGATAGAGATGCTAAGTTTTTGCTAGTGGTACTAAGTTTGGCCAGACTTGACCGTTGCTCTCCGTTTTCGGTCGCTTCCCCACACTACGCACGTTTCGAGTAGTTTTGGCGGGAACATATCACGTGACTAGTTGTTACGTGATTTTGGCGGGAACATGTATCACATGACTAGCTACTACGCGATGTTCCGTGATATAGTCTTGTGGCTTGTTATATGGTTTATGGAGGGAAAATGCCACATGACTAGATTTTATGCGATGTTGCGCAATTTTATTTGGGTGACCAGTTGTTATGTCATGTGATTTTTAGTCACATGACTAGTTGTTACGTGCTGTTACTCTGAGAAGCGTGTGAACTTGAGCTTGTTGGTACACAGACATCGTAAAGAACAGCGCGAAAACGAGGACGAGACAGAGAAAACAGGACTAGCGCTGACTACCAACGACTGCGTTTATTTTGCAGTGCAAACATATACGCTTCTGGAAAAGGGGAGAAAACACGGAGGGGAGGGAGAGGATTTTCCTAGCACATGCGCACATGCCGTGCTTTGTCAGAGCGCGGAACGCTCAACAGCGGAGATAGATAATCTCTTTGTCAGTTAGTGTAATCGATGGGGAGCTGATACAAGACTGGCCCGCAGCATGATTGGCGAAGGCTTCATAAATTTCTCGAGCGCGATTATCACGGTACCGGCGCACGATGCGCGTCTGGTGAAAGATTGGGGTGCATCCGCACTCGGCACAATGGATGGCCAGATTGCTGCCTGTTTTGGTTCTAATGTTGTTGCAATGTTCACGAAGGCGATCGTTCACACAGCGACTAGTCTGTCCAATGTAGGTGCTGCCGCAGGATATGGGAACCTCGTAGATAACGCCCACCTTGCACGGGACGAAGCAGGTGACATGATTCTTCTTGCATTCCTGACTTGCAGGACTTGAGTTGTTCGCTTTCCTGCACAGCGAACCAAGTTTCATGGGTGCCGAATAAACGATGTTGACACTGGCGCGTGCGGCGGCTTTCTTGATGCGGTGGGACACGCCATGTAGATAGGGTATCACCGCAAATTTCGCTCCTTGGTCAAATGGCTTGGGTGTGATCGAGAATCGCTGCAGGTCCCTTAGGATGACTTCCGCTAACCCACGTGAAAGCTGTTCGGGAAACACTGCCGTCATCAATCGCTGTACCTGATGAGAGAAGCTTGTTGCAACTTGATGGGTGCAGGGCCGAATTAAGGCATTTTTCATTGCAGACAGCGCAACGGCACGCTTGACGAGCTTCGAATGGTGAGACGTGAATGGAAGAAGGCCCTTCTCAGAGCGGGGCGCATACTGTCAGCACGTGTGCACTTCACCAAAGGGCAACTTGCACTTCACCAAAGTGCAACTTGAGGTCAAGGAAGCGCAATTGACCATTAGGGACTGTTACTCTGATTTAGTCACGTCACTAGCTGTACAGTGTTGTACAAATGGCGACGAAAAGAGCATTGCATAACAGCTTAGATACGCGCTCAGCTGTAGTTTTTGTGTATAGCGTTGTAATTCAAGTAAAGTATGAGTTCAAAATCATGTTTAACTGTAAATAAACCTTTGTGCAAGTGGCAAGTGTGTGTGTGTGTGTGTGTGTGTGTGTGTGTGTGTGTGTGTGTGTGTGTGTGTGTGTGTGTGTGTGTGTGTGTGTGTGTGTGTGTGTGTGTGTGTGTGTGTGTGTTTGTGTGTGTGCAGGGTTGCCGTTGGATAGACTTGAAAAGGAGCCAAAACTCAAGCAAAAAGTAGCCAAAGTAGCCATGCAATTTAACTTTAGCGCCAAATTTGTAGCCAAACAGAAAAAAAAATGTTATATCTTGTATATAGTTGTTCGGAATAAATAGTAAATAATATGATTTTGAATAAGCAAAATAGAAGTGTAACGAGCACAATATTTCTTGCTTGCTTGGTCTGCAAGGCGCAGGTAATTTGCGAATAAATTAATAAATTATTATACTTTCAGTGCGCCTACATACAGTTTGTCTAGAACAGATAGAGTTCGTGTAAAAGTTCTTTTGGGCCAACAACTCAACAGAAATGGTAAAAATGGATGCTGTTTTTTCTTGAAGCCGTAAACCGAAATTGATACAAAGTTACAATAATACCAGTCCAGCTTCAAGAAGCAAAATTTGAGCGAAGATGAACAGCTCCCAGTGGCGTAGAAAGGGGGTGGGTAAAATTCCACCCAAAATGTTTCAATTTTGCATGTGTCTATATGCACGCGCACATACAAATGCACGCACGAGCTTACATAAAGCATGATTAAATCCCCCCTCCCCCTACCCCGAAAAAAAGTTTCTGGCTACGCTACTGATAGTCCAGCTTCATTTTGTTGCGGATATACCTTTGATCAGTGAAAGAATAAGCGCTAAAAATCGACAAGCACGCAGAAAAGAGAGCCGACAAAAGTCATTTGTCTGCTCTCTTTTCTGTGTGCTCGTCGATATTTAGCGCTTGTTCTTTTACTGACGATGAATAGCCAACTAGCCCAACAATCTGTTCTGCTAAAGTAGATATCTCTTTGACGCGCTGTGTTTCAGCATTAGATTCTGGCTTCATCATTGTGCTGTGTAGCCACGCGTTTCGAACATGCGCACGTCCCTCCGTCTTTTAAGATGGAGGGACGATCGCATGTAACGTTCATTGGGTACCTCGTTGCGCACGAGCCCGCTTGCAGGGGAAGGACATGCGCATAGGCCGACACGACAGAAAAGCTTGCAAGTAGTGGTTATTCTTTAAACTTGCTCGCTGTTTTATCTTGAAGTAATACGGAGAAATGGCAAGCAAACGCGCCAAAGTGAAAGTTCAAAGTAGCCAGAAAGTAGCCATGGCGCCAACCTAAAATTTTTGTCGCCAGACAGGGTCGGAAAGTAGCCAATTTGGCGCAAAGTAGCCACCAACGGCAACCCTGTGTGTGTGTGTGTGTGTGTGCGTGCGTGTGTGTGCGTGTGCGTGTGGGTGTGTGCGTGTGTGCGTGTGTGCGTGTGTGTGTGTGTGTGTGTGTGTGTGTGTGTGTGTGTGTGTGTGTGTGTGTGTGTGTGTGTGTGTGTGTGTGTGTGCGTGTGCGTGGGTGTGCGTGTGTGCGTGCCACTTGCGCGAGTTGTTTTTCTGAGGGTTGAGTGTTCTATGCCGTGGGTGGGGGGAAGAACTTGGCTTCGCAAAATGTGTCTGGTAAAGATACGTCCAAGCTCTTTACCACTGTTGCATTAACAAAGCGAATGCGGTGCGCAGAAGTGAACCTATTGTGAATTTTATAAAATGTCGACAAAAGTCACCGAAGAATTGTTGAAAGCAACGCGTGGAGTGCCGCGTAGAAATCATTTAGTCGTATCATTGTGTTGCAGAAAAGGAAAACTTTTTTCTGTAAAAGGCCGACGGCAGATGGGGTACTGTAAATACCTGATCTAGAACAAGAAGTTTAGCTAGGGGATTCATCATTAATCACAAGGTGTGCAAACACCTTAGTTTCCCTTGTGCTTGTGTTTGCACGCACTACTTTTATGATGGATTAACTACGCAGCAAAAGGCACCGGCATCCCATACAAAAACAAGTGGACGCGATCATTTTAGGTTAATTTTTTTTGTCGTGGGCAACCTTGCAAACATAACCTAGCTAGCAGTGTGGCCGTGATCAGGTATTTGTGAAGAGCATACGGCGTACAAGCTATCGCCAAAGAAAGAGAAAGGCTAGATGTTGCTAAAAATCATGAAAAATTGCTGCTATTTCATGGGAGCTTATAGCAAACACAGAAAAGGAACCAGGGGAAAGTTTAGCAGATGACAACTTTCGGTTTATTAATCTTCAACTAAGACAAATACAACGACACCAGCGAACATGGGCTTGTGGAGTAGTAACGAGTGATTTCTTCATTGAAGATTGTCTTTTTTACCGCTAAATAAAAAGTACAGCATACTTAGCGCAAGGAAACAGTTCCACATCACGCACTGAAGAATGTATCAAAATGTCCAAGATAGACGGCACAGCACAGAAATATTTTGCATTTCGAGCTTCCCTCTTCTCTTTCTTTCGATTTTTGAATTTGGTATGTGAAATGCCGGCATTCCGTGGGTGTTCGCACTATTGAAGAAAAAGAAAAGATCTCAAATTGGGCCACAATGTCTGTCTCAACCAGCAAAAAACTGCGGCAGTTATGTACAGCCATTTAGCGACGTGCTGGAACCAAGAACAAAATTTACAAGAACAATCGAAATGAAAACGAACAAATTTGCTTTCCAACTACGTCCACTGTACGTATTGATTAGGGTGAGAATTTTTGCGTTCGTTGAAAAAATAACACTTCCCAAGAAATAAATTCTTCCGCACACAGGCAGCATTGACACTTTTCCTGTTTTGTCCATTGCATAAAAGCTGCGAATGAACAGGTTCTCTTGGGATAATCAGCTACGGCACAACGGAGGGGTTGTCCTAAAAAGCTAAATAAATCTTTGTTTTACTTTGCATGCACTACAGCGCTAGCTTTGACTCACGCGTATATATATATATATATATATATATATATATATATATATATATATATATATATATATATATATATATATATATATATATATATATATATATATATATATATATATATATATATATGAGCAATTAAGGGGTGCTACTGAAAAAACGCCTGTAATTTATAGACCTTGTATGTAGCATGTTCGGTCACAATCAGAGATTAGGAGTAGCTGGGGCCTCTTCGATCAGCCAACAATCTCCTTATACTACGTCAATATAGATAATGACATGAAAAGACATGGAAACTTGATAATCAAACATGGATGATTTAATGTCATCAATGCATTTGTTCACAATGTTTGTTAGACAGACCACACGTCACAATGACGCCCAGGTATAGTTATAGAAATTTTAATTAGGAAAGTATGAACGGAATTTCCTGCTCAAGTACCTAGGTAGACATCAATTCATATACCCTACTTATGCACTTGCATACTTATATTCCAAGGAAGCTTGTTCCAAGGAAGACTTTTCTTCGACGTAGTTCTGCGCTGTTTAGCAGGTGGATGGGCGTTTTACGTGACGAGTTTTCAAGGTGTCGTTACATTCCGTGAAATACCGGTGTTGGCCGCAGCATACATAATGTAGTGTCAGGGGCGACAAAGTCATCATCATCATCATCATGAGCCTGTCTACGCCCACTGCAGGGCAAAGGCCTCTCCCATGTTTCGCCATTCAACCCGGTCCTGTGCTTTCTGCTGCCACGTTATGCCTGCAAACTTCTTAATCTCATCTACCCACCTAATTTTCTGTCTCCCCCCTCACGCGTTTGCCATCTCTTGGAATCCAGTCAGTTACCCTTAATGACCAGCGGTTATCCTGCCGACGTGCTACGTGCCCGGCCCATATCCATTTCTTCTTCTTGATTTCAACTATGATATCCTTAACCCCCGTTTGTTCCCTGACCCACTCTGCTCTCTTCCTGTCTCTTAAGGTTACACCTATCATTTTCCTTTCCATCGCTCGCTGCGTCGTCCTCAGTTTAAGTTGAACCCTCTTTGTAAGTCTCCAGGCTTCTGCTCCGTAGGTAAGTACCGGTAAGATGCAGCTGTTATATACCTTCCTCTTGAGGGATAGTGGTAGACTACCATTCATGATTTGATAATGCTTGCCGAATGAGCCCCATCCCATCCTTATTCTTCTAGTTATTTCACTCTCATGGTTCGGCTCCGCAGTTACTACCTGTCCTAAGTAGACGTACTCCTTTACAACTTCCAGTGTCTCGCCACCTATCGCAAAGCGCTGTTCTCTGCCAAGATTGTTCCACATTACTTTAGTTTTATGCATATTAATTTTCAGACCTACTCTTCTACTTTCCGTATCCAGTTCAGTAATCATAAGCTGTAATTCGTCTCCCGCGTTACTCATCAATGCAATGTCATCAGCGAATCGCAGGTTACTGAGATACTCTCCATTAACTCTTATCCCTAACTCTTCCCAATCTAGGGCCCTGAAAACCTCCTGTAAACACGCGGTGAATAGCATTGGAGAGATCGTGTCTCCCTGCCGTACGCCCTTCTGTATTGGGATTCTGTCGCTTTCTTTATGGAGGACTATAGTGGCTGTGGATCCGCTGTAGATTTCTTCCATTATGTTTATATAGGCTTCGTCGATGCCCTGATTCCGCAGTGCCTGCATGACTGCTGATGTCTCCACCGAATCAAATGCCTTCTCGTAATCTATGAAGGCTATGTATAGGGGTTGGTTGTATTCCGCGCATTTCTCTATCACCTGATTGATAGTATGAATATGGTCTGTTGTTGAGAAGCCTGTACGAAATCCTGCCTGGTCCTTTGGTTGATTGAACTCTAATGTCGTACTAATTCTGTTAGCAATTACTTTTGTAAATAGCTTGTAGACAACGGACAGTAAGCTGATGGGCCTGTAATTTTTCAGGTCCTTGACGTCCCCTTTCTTATGGATCAAGATGATGTTGGCATTCTTCCAAGAATGTGGTATCCTCCTTGTCGAGAGACACTTCGTATACAGGGTGGCCAGTTTTTCTAACATAATCTCTCCACCGTCTTTCAACAGGTCTGATGTTACCTGATCCTCACCAGCGGCTTTGCCTCTTTGCATTCCCTTTAGGGCTTTCTTTACTTCTCCTGTCAATACTGGTGGGATGTCAGATTCCTCTGGGCTAATATTGCTTCTTACGTTATCATCCTGACTGCCTCGGCTGCTGTACAGATCTCTGTAGAACTCTTCCGCTACCTCAACTATTCTATCCATATTGGATGTGA
The DNA here is from genome assembly GCA_030522465.1 of Rhipicephalus appendiculatus. Classification (NCBI taxonomy): domain Eukaryota; kingdom Metazoa; phylum Arthropoda; class Arachnida; order Ixodida; family Ixodidae; genus Rhipicephalus; species Rhipicephalus appendiculatus. The sequence continues at coordinate 46,699 of JALIZH010011867.1, forward strand.
CCTTGCCTTCCTTGGATGTGACCTGGCTCAGGGAGGTGAGGAGGACACATGAGGCTTATACAGTGCTGAAGAATGGACACGTCCTATGCTATCGTGGTTTCGCTGACAGAAGAGAACTAGGGGTGGGGTTCCTGATTCATAAAAATATAGCTGGTAATATAGAGGAATACTATAGCATTAATGAGAGGGTGGCATGTATCGTAATTAAGTTTAATAAGAGGTACAAGATGAAGGTGGTACAGGCCTACGCGCCTACATCAAGCCATGATGATCAACTGGTTGAACAATTCTACGAAGACGTAGAATCAGCAATGAGTAAGGTAAAGACACAGTATACTGTACTGATGGGCGACTTTAATTCAAAGGTAGGCAAGAAGCAGGCTGGAGATCATGCAGTTGGGGAATATGGCATCGGCTCTAGAAACGCCAGAGGGGATTTACTAGTAGAATTCGCAGAACGCAATAATTTACGAATCTTGAATACCTTCTACAGAAAACGGGCTACTCGTAAGTGGACGTGGAGGGGGTCCTAATGGCGAAACTAAAAATGAAATAGACTTCATAATGTGTGCCCACCCGGGCATTGTGAAGGATGTGGAAGTAGTTAACAAGATCCGATGCAGTGACCACAGAATGGTAAGATCTAGAATTCACCTAGACTTGAGGAAGGAACGGCAGAAACTGATACGCAAGAAGCCGATTAATGAACTAGCTCTGAGAGGGAAAGTACAGGAATTCAGAGTCTCACTACAGAATAGGTACGCGGCTTTAACCGAGGAAACCGACCTTAGCGTTGACGCAATGAATGATAATCTCACTAGTATCATTAAGGAGTGTGCAGTGGAAGTCGGGGGGTACAGTCGTTAGACAGGAGACTGGTAAGCTATCCCAAGAGACGAAAAACCTCATTAAGAAGCGTCAAACCATGAAAGCCTCAAATGCAACAGACAAAATAGAGCTGGCGGAGCTTTCCAAGTTAATCAATAGGCGTAAAGTAGCCGACATAAGAAAGTACAATATGGAGAGAATTGAGCATGCTCTGAAGAACGGAAGAAGCCTCAAAGCTATGAAGACAAAACTGTGCATAGGCAAAAATCAGATGCATGCATTAAGGGCGACAAAGTCACAAGGGCCTAAATTGTAATGAGAACTAACTAATGCCAAGCAAAGTATAGGGAATGTTATTTATTACAATTATGATATCCTACAGTGTAAAAAAGTCTTGTGAGAAAAGCATAAAATGCCTGGAAAATTTAGTGACATAACAGTTCTGTTCTTGTCTGCTTTCCGTTTTCCATTTCGCAGGAATTTTGCATACATTCTCTGTTATTGCTTTTCTGTTATTCTACAGAGATGTGTCATTTCTAACTTCTTTCTGAAAGATAGGTTTTTTGTATTTGCACAAATTTTTTGTCTTGATGTTTTTCTGTTGTCCTACCAAACTTTTTTCTCCCTAGAACCCAGTATAAATAATAGTGTAGTGCATGCACTGTTCCCAGTGGAGTCCAGCATTCGCTATGCTATGCGGCATTCCCTGCAACGTTGGTGTAATGTGGCATAAGAACAACTTATTTCATTTTCTTGTTAGCGTTCATTATCTTGTAGATCCACTCAGCAGAAGGCAGCAGAATTCGCGACCGGCGATAGGAATCTAATGTTTGTCAAGATGGCCTTAATTTTTTGCGAAGTCTGAATTTCATTAATTTGCAAGATGGTCAGTGTCGTCTTCACGATTGGTTCTCGAGAGGGTTTTATTATACCATGTGTCCAAATTTTGCAACGGATAAAACTCGGCAGAAAACTTTTAGGCTGATTGATTTCTTGCCCAAGGCCTTGAAAGCTCTAACATAAGGTTTCTGTTGAAGAACAGCTAAACTCTTACAATGTTCAGTATGTATTACAAAGTGGCTCTGTTATTTAAAGAAACTAATTTTTTAACCGGGTAGAACTGAAAAATCACATGATTTGAAAAACAGAGCATCCACTTCACCTAATCTAGAACATCCCATGTAGGTGGAACAGAAAATACCCATCAATTTTATGTTAATTAGCATACAATTTACTGTATAATTAATGGATTTATATTACTATCATAATTATTATAAATAACATTTTCTGTATCTTCCCTGGCATTATTGTGGTTTAGTTCTCAATAACATTGCGTCTAACAAAGAAAAACGAGCCCTTGAATTTCTTCTATGTCCGAAATAAGTTATTTTATTTTGTTCTACCGAATTGTTCCTAAGCAGTCTGTACCGTTATTTCAAGCTTGAGCATTTCCACGTTACATTGAGTATAATGTTCTAGGTTACAGAGAAGTGAAGTGGGAGTGGCCTAAAAGACAGACCAATCGTTGATGGTAAATTGCAAGCTTCATATTGAAAACACTGAATAGTTGTACTCAGTGGTGAGTATTATGAAATTATGGTGTCCCCGCCCCAGCTATGCTCTTCTTCCACTGATAAGCCTGTTTACCTATCATATTATGAACTTTCCTGCATATTACCACATATACTACGCTATTTATCAAGAACCAAAACAGAAATTTAACAATTGATAAATTCTGCTAGTGCAGGGAACGCTGAGCAGGTTTTGATGTTAAATGGTTTATTTCGCATGTCTTGCCCGAGAAAGACTCCAACATTTTATTTTTACAAAATGAATTTGATTCAAATCTGGAAATATAATTGATATTTACACAATAGACTGACGAGATTCCCCACAGCTATCATTACTGGCATTTAAACTTCTGATACTATTTGTTAGTGTGATATTCTAGCTCAAATAGGAAAAGCAGGGACACTTACCGGCACATCCTGCACTGAATCCACTGATTCAAATCATTCCGCCCATTCCGGGCATTCCCCCCCCATACCGCCCATGCCACCCATTCCGCCCATTCCGCCCATACCACCCATTCCACCCATTCCCCCCATGCCGCCCATTCCATCCATTCCACCCGTTCCAGATATTCCAGCGTCGACGTTTTCAAGACCCGTGCCTAAAAGAAAGGAATTGGTTATTATATCTCAAATGTTGCAATAAGATGTCACCGTCACAGAGTGGGTGCTCTGGTTTTAGCGGTACCTGAACATTGACATAACCATCGTTCGTATCACCAAATTTTGTCGTTCACACAAGAAGATACCCAACTATGCTGTACATGACACCTCATAATGTATGCGATATACTACTCGAGCCATGTTTCACCAAAGAAGTGCCTTATCTTGAGGTCAATAGGAAGGCTTTAAGACGACCAGTGAAAAGAGGGTGGAATGACAGATTATTTTTGTGTACTAGACGCAACTAATATCAGACACATTTTAACATTGCTGTTCTACAAAAACCATGGCAGGTTTTTGGGTGTAGCGCCACATAAGAAATGGTAAGAAAGAGGATGACAGGAAAGAGGCGCACTCGCAACTAAGCTTTATTTTGCGTAGATTGCAAATATAAAGCCAGGAAAAACACCACGTGTTCCGATGACACTGCCACATAGTAAAAACCAGGTAACACCGCCTACCGCACTAATCGTCGAGATAGTCTATCTCACATGAAACTCGAGGCAGCTTTTACATCTATTTGAGGCAACGCTTGATGGCCTAACCCTGACTATGGAGCTGCCAGATGAGCAACGTCTGAGGTTCCTGGATTTAGAACTGACATTCGCAAGGGAACACGTCTGTTGGGCCTACTCTCCCCCGCTCCAAGAAGGCCTTGCTTCCGTTTACCTCTGGCCATTCCAAGCTAGTCAAGCGAGGCATAGCGGTATCAGCCTTAAGGAATGCGTTGCATCGATCTTGCCACCACAAGATCCAGGACAGCTTTGCTGCCCAGACGGAGAGGTTGAATGCCGCCGGTTTTCCCCTTCATATGCTATGCGAGTTGGCGACAGTGCTTTTGTGCAAGAAGCGCACAGCTGCTGCAGAGGAAGACCAAGGACAAGCGTCACGCCCAAAGACGGCTGTGATCCCTTATTTTCACGGCGTCTCTCATCGCATCAAGAAGAACGCGGGACGCGCTGGTGTTCGTGTTGTTTTCAGCGCCCCAAACAAGCTCGGAGCAATGTGCCGCCAGGTGAACTCTCGTGAACCCAGAATGCCGACTTGCACCAAGAAGCACGTCACGTCCTTCGTCGAATGCCGACGGAACGTCGTGTACGAGATCCCCCTGACGTGTGGATTGGTGTACGTCGGTCAAACTGGGCGGTGTCTCGACGAACGCCTGAGAGAGCATAAGTGCACGTTAAAAAGTGGCACGGGAAGTAACTTGGCACTCCATTGCGTCAAGCAGTGCGCGTCAGCCCACTGCGCACCTGAGCTGGAGAAGACGCGAGTACTAAAAAGATATCGGAGAAGAGAAGAACGAGAGATATTTGAAGCCTATGTCATTAACAAGTTGGGGAGTAGATGCATCAGCAAGCCGTCTCTGGAACTATTTTCATGTGAGATAGACTATCTCGACGATTAGTGCGGTAGGCGGTGTTACCTGGTTTTTACTATGTGGCAGTGTCATCGGAACACGTGGTGTTTTTCCTGGCTTTATATTTGCAATCTACGCAAAATAAAGCTTAGTTGCGAGTGCGCCTCTTTCCTGTCATCCTCTTTCTTACCATTTCTTATGTGGCGCTACACCCAAAAACCTGCTATGAAATACCAACTAGCCTGCATTGATACCCTTGTTCAACAAAAACCAAACTTCATTCACCTGTGTAATGACGTGTCGGTTGGAACATATTTCTTTAAACAATACCTACAACGATAGCCTTTGACTGGCAGTCGTACAACACATATTATCTACATGTTTTTCTCATGGCCATCATATCCTATACTCATTTGAAGCGTTCCAATTTCACGGTAAAGCATTTACATACAACCCTGAATCATATCGTTTAGGCGACTTTTGACAGAGCTCTTTGACGCAAAAGGGCTCATGAAGTCTGCACGTGGAAAATTGATGTCTTTCACTTACACAATTCACTTTAGAGCATGTACATGCAATTTGGCTTTAAAGAGTGCTTTTTATATATGCAGTACCATGATAAAAATCAATTAGGGAGCACTTGATAAACCATCAGACGAAACCGGCTGTAAAAATCCTCTTAAGAAAGTGTTCATGCGCTCACTTTGTAACTCATTACATTTTCGTGAGTTCTTTGGGACACATTTTTTTATTAGAAAAAAAATGTTGAGGCTGTGTTTTCAGAAACGTAGCATTTACTAATATTGTCATGATAAGCTGAAAGAAAGGACATATTAGTTACTGCGGTAATAATTTCGGCAATCGCACCTTACCTCTTGACTGTTAGACTTTTATATTACCTGAGGAAGTACATATAGGTGCAGACATCTGTATAAACGCTACAGTGACAGAGCGCACAATGCTATTAGTTTATAGTAGCATAATACAGAAGATTATATAATTTGAATGTGCCAGCTATGTTTCTGATGTTTCAGACGACCAGACAACCATGCATTTTGGTAATGACAGCAGCCTCCTGTAATATTCTAAATTTTCTCGATTTCTTCGGATGGCAAGCAAGTGATTTATTTTTGTAATATAAGTGAAGGAGTTCTAAAATTCTATCAAGTACACTCTCGCCTTACAATTCAATCATTCATAAAACAAGCGTATTGAGAAACATCCAAACTAAGTGTCCTTCGCTTTCTAGCAGCACACATTGTTTGCATTGTTTACGTAGAGTGGGAGTACACATTGTAAGCATTGCGCCTTCCTTCATGATGAATACATTGATTACACGTCTTCTCTCCTCCCATTCTTATTGCTAAACGCATGCGAATGCATTCTTCTCTGCCCTCGCTCTTCTCCTTTCCTTCTTCGTCACCCTCACCTTTCTTTTCCACTCCTTGCTATATTACACTACACATGGTTATGCTACCTTATTCACGGCTATGCTACGCTTTCCCTTCTCTCGTCCTTTTTTCTCTCCACCTAACCCTCACATCACTCCTCACTTCCCTTTCTCTAGTTACGTGAACAGCTCGGGAGAGGCACAAAGGCAAGGAACCACACATTCATGTTCAAATGAATCCGGTGCAATCACGTGTGCTATTTCGTTTTCGTCTTTCATGTATCGTGTTAAAAATATTAGTTGGAAGTCAGCACCAGTCCTCGTCAGTACCTTGTTTTTGCGCCTCTCCCACGCTCTTCACGTAGCTACAAAATACCGACTGACCCGGTCACATGCCTTCCTTCCCTTTCTAGCCCCCCTTGCTATATATTACACTTTACACGGCTATGCTATATACGATTTTACCTGCGTAACGCAATACATGGCTATGCTGTGCGTCATTCCTTCCCTTCTTCCTACCCGTCCCGTTCCTTCCACCACTTGCAGTTCCATATTACGTATGGCTATTATGCACGATCATGCTATGCTTAAACCATATCCCTCTCCTTTTCATCCTCCTCACCCTCAACCCACTCCTAATCCTCTCTTCCCCACTCCCTTAGTATAATATGCTATGCATGGTTTTGCCTTCGTAACGCCCTTCTGCCCTACTCCTTTGTCTCCTACCCACCCTCACATCACTCCTTCTCATCCCCACTTCTCCTTCCATCCCCTTGTTAACTACACTAGGCATGGCTATGCTATGCACAGCTATGCTATACATTATTTTCCCTTTGTGACGCCAAGCGACAGGCGACAGACGACAGCATAGGACAGCCCGGGCTTCTAAAGTTCTCGACGCTTAAAACGAACTCCGATGATATTGAAATCCCAAGCTCGGATCTAATTCAGCCAACTGTTGTCCATGCTAATGCTTGATCGTAAACGCTAAACGAAGTTGCAGGCATACTCACTGTTATTCCCCGAGCCTTTCAATCCAAGAGACGTCTGCGCTATATTGACGGCCGAGTTAGTCACTGTAAACATGCACATGGAAAACAATATTCATATTTCTCTACATTACGCGCAAGCTTCAATGCGTCTCCCAATTGGTAGTCAGCAACAAACAAATCAACTTAAGGTTCAGATTTCTAGCACTACCCCGCGCTCGTGATGATGGATGAGTATGACGACGGCTACCCACACCATGTTGGATCTTAGACTCATAGTGAAACACGTCGGGCTTCCGTGGTACCTCTCTGACATAGAATGGCGCACCCAAAGCCGAGCCAAAAAGGACAACATCGAATTGTGTGTTGTTCTTTTAGATGTGAAGCATCTTATGGCGAAGCTTACCCCCCGTATTCAGAAACGCTCCTTGACTTGAACTTGACTTGCCACCGCCTCAAGGCAGCGTTTGAAACGCGTTTGTGCTGCCTTTGCACCGCCTAAAAACGGTGCGTTCGAAACGCGTTCGTGCTGCATTGAGGGCGGTGGCAAGTCAAGTTCAAGTCAAGGAGCGTTTCTGAATACGGGGGGTTAATCCGGTGGTGGTGGTGGTGGTGGTGGTGTGCCGGCGTGACCACCCTTACTGCGCATGCGCAAACCTTTCAAAAAAAATAAAAAATAAAAAACCTCCTCTCCCCCCTCTCTCTCCTCTAGCCATCCCTCCCCGCGGCAACCACACCCTCACTGCGCATGCGCCTCCCCCTCCTCTCTCCCCTCCTACGCTCCCCCCCCTCTCTCCTCTAGGCATCCCTCCCCCGCGCTCCCACTGCGCATGCGCGTCCCCCCCCTCTCTCTCCTCTAATACGCTCCCCCCTCTCTCCTCTAGGCATCCCTGCCCACAGCGTCCACACCCCCCACTGCGCATGCGCGTCGCCCCCCTCACTCTCCTCTCCTACGCTACCCCCCTCTATCGCCTCGCGACGCCGACGCAGGCAGCGTCTGCTAGCGAGTTTCTTGGTTGAAAAAACCGACTGCTCGCGCTGCACAACCGTTCATTGTCCATCCCGTATATATGGCAATGGATCTTGACCTCCAAGGTGGTTCCGGTGGGAGATTTCTCCTGTGCGTTGTTGAACAATAAAAATTCGCAGCGTGCCCGTTAACTAAAAGCCGACTGCGGGTCTCTGTGTCCAGTCGGAGTCTTCTGTCTCTCATTGCCCATTAGCAGCGATTGGCATGTTCCAGTAGGAAACACCGCTCCATCACTGCGTGCTTTGCGCCTCCTCAGTTTTCTCTCCTGCGCAACGCTGCGATAGCGCCAGCGTCAACGCCACCGCCAGTGTAAGCGTTAGCGCCCGCTGCTTCACATCTACACATGGTTCCCTTTAGCGGGAGATGGTGTAATTTTTTGTCGACGTTTACTGGTTCTATGGCCCGGAGCTGTACATGGAGGCCTCATGCACGCAGCACATTTTCCTACACCTCGAGGCAAAGGAGGCGGCGTTCCAGCACCGCGCGGCCGCCATTCCTCTGTGACTTTTTTTCACTTCAATCAACTTGCTTTGCTCTCTCTTTCTCTCTGTCCCCAGATTTCTGCGCAGTTTTGTATGTCCTGTAGGATTCCTTTCAGAATGTGCATGATAATTAATGCATTCTGTCTCTATTTGGAATATTTGTTTCCGAAACGAATCAGTTCATTTCAGGTTCCCGTAACATAACGCTGTGCCTTGGCAGGGTTTGCTTAGGGAGCGCAGTAGCCTGCTTAAACTCGTTCAATACATCGCAATAAAACTGAGAAGTCGCGTTTCATGAACAGCTCTATAGTAAGTAGAGATTTTTTCGGAGGGGCAGTGAATTAAGCGTAACAAGTTGCGGAAAAATTAGGCGGACTGTAAAAGTTTCGACTCGTTTTGTGATGGTTTGTATGCCCTAAATGACACTGCGAATAGCACTTCGGCAATGATTTACAATTGTAGAGGGTATACATTGCCAATGGCGTGAGTGTGAACAAAAAAATACGATCCCTATAGAGCTACAGGTAATAACTGCATACCTCTTGTCACAAGATTACACGGAACTAAAAGACAAGAACGCCAAGGAAGGTATAGGGGGTGTTATTTGTACTAATATTTCTGCTGTGATAATTCGGGGACTGTTAGTTTTACCTAATGTTGTGCTTAACAAAGGAAAACAAGCCCTTAAAATTCCCCCCTCCTTCGTTACCTCTTGTCACAGTGAGACAGGCCTTCACACCGAAGAGTTTTTCTAGAATAGGCACATACAACCAGTGGTACAGACCGATTAGATAAATGAAAGTGTCTAGAAAATTAGGTAATTTGTTTCTCATAATGAGCTGTCTTTGCGCACTCCATTCCTATTGAACATCCCGAGTGACATCCCGATTAAAAAATACAAGGGAATAGGACAGCAGAAAATCCTGATGTTTTGCTTATTTTGGGACATGGCACGTTGTTACCCTTTTGTTTGTCGCAAGGCTGTGTTGGAGGTCGGTTGTATCAACAGGTTTTTGCAGTGCTGCAAGAAAGTCATCGCGTCACTTCAGCGATATTTCTTCTGCGGCAGTTCGGTGCCTGTTGTGATAACACATTTTTCTGCGGTACTACACATATTTGTTGTACTTCAGCTTTCTGTTCTAACAACACACAAGGGGCAGCATTCCCTTCTGTTATCAAGGCAGGAAATGTGCGCACAACAGAAATGGCTGGCACTGTAATCTTTATGTAATGAGAATAATTTCTGTTGTAAAATTCATTCTTGGCCTAGTGTGTTCGACATGCTTGAAATTAAAAGGTTGCGCGAAAAGAACGACGTGTTCACAAGCGAGGGTACAGGTACAAGCACAAACTCACAATACTTTATTCATTGGCGGAACCGCTGAATAAATAGGAAATTGAAACATCAAGACCACTTGCGCATACGTCGAGAAAGACATCAGAATTACATGCGCGGCCAGAAACGCCCTCTCTAGCTGTGGTACCGATAACGAGTTCTGCGGTAATTTTTGGAACTTTGATTATTGCTTTGGTTTTAGACACATTTTTTATTGCGTGCAAAGATGGGCGCAATACTTTAGCACGAAGGATTCCGTGGTTATAATGCCATATTGCTGGCAACTTGCTTAGGTGAATGTATAACCTGCTAATGTTTATCTTAAAAATGTGCCCTAGGACACTGAGAGATTAACAAATCAGCTTGGTATTAGAAGGCAGCAGCAGTGGAAGCAGGGGCCACAGCGAAGACTGGAGATTGACCAATGAATTATTTGCTTTAAATAAAAGCTACAAGCGTAGACCTGATGTGGCCGGGTGATCAAGGACGTTGCTACACGCTCCTATGGGAACAGTTTATCAATCGGAAAGCATCGTGATTGGCAATAAGTACACTTCGCTGGCGAAGGGTCAGGAGTGACGTAAGCGTGCCTGTTGTTTTAATTGGCTGCAAGAGCCACTTACACTTCAAGATAAACGAAAGTTATAGAAAATATATATGCCTCGAAAGGAGAACGTGAGTGTATGAGAGACACTTGAGACTGGAAGGAGTCTTTTGTTCAGTTATCATCGGATGTTCTAATTATCATACAAGGATTTGGTGTCGTGGCTGCTTTACTTACATGCTGTTCCTATTTGGGTTACCATCATTGTTGTCATTACTTTATCTGTAATTAAAAAACAAAACATGTACCTCAAGTAGGAGCATACACGCACAAACACAGTCGCCCTTAAAATCTTTCTGCAGTAGCCAAGCAAGCACTCATGAAAACTGACCGCTGGGAAAATATATGAAACTCCTTTCCGTTACACCAAATAACACGTAGTGACCATGCCTCAATGGGTTACCACGTGCGACCGTAGTTTTTGTTTGTGTGGAATTTTTCACTAAAGCAACATTTTAAAATGAATTCAATACCAACGTGTCTCGATACTACAATGACAGAAATAGAAGTTCTGACGAGTCCATGTGTATCTAAAAAGATAAATATAATGTACCCTTCAATAAAAAAGCAAATTCACTAATTACCGAAAAATGCGTTTTATATAAATAACGCCTCTAATCGGAAAAGCTTGGTAATCTGGAAAAATTCATAATGAATTTTACTGCGTGACATCGCACACAAACACTACAATAGGCATGACTTCTGACATTTGTGTGTTATAGTGGAGACTTGGATAATCGTTTTGGCAATTTGGATGGGACTACAACGCAGTGTACTTGGTTATACTCAGGTTATACAAGTGCAAGATGTATCACCTGAGTTTCTGGAAAATATCTGCGTGCACCTATAAGAAATTCATATTATTAGTATAGAAACGTGAAATAAACTCAACTAAACAGCAACTGTACTTGAACTATAGCATAAGCTATAATTGCACATGCACAGTATTAACAAAAAAGGCCATGATAAGACACCACTTGGTATGAAGTAATACGCAAAACACTATTTTAGCACGTAAACATCACGACCATACTGGTGTTACTAGCAAAATGTCATTACCACTTACCCATTTTCGTGCTGCCTTTTCCCATTGGATTCTTCACTTTTTGGCCTAAGATGAAAATGACGCGTTGACACTTCAAAACACTGGTACTCATTCAAAGTACTGCTAATCGTTTGCGCGAGTTATGTACTTTGCTCAATGAAATGTGGTTTGGCTGCAGAAAGAGCATATAATGGAATATTCTGGGGTTCAATGCTGTTAAACTAAGTTTGGTTTTTCTCGCTTTGAAAAATAACATGGCCATTAGTTTGCAAAGATTTTTCATTGCATGAGTTGGTTTAGGCAAAGACGTCGAAAAGTCTACACACATCGATGACGCACCACCACAAGGGAGCCAAAGTGTAGTAGTACAACACAAAGCACAAAGTATTTGATCCGAAGTTCATTAATGCCAGAATAATTCCATGAAAATAATATATTCGATGTAGAAAAACAATACGTAAATAATGCATAACTGGCCTCTTTTAGACCATTTTGCCTTCCTGCTGATCGGTCTACCATGGTTGTGGTACGGGGTGGGCATGTTATGATCTGCGTATCGTAGCTAAGCTGCACAGAGACTTGGTTATTAGCAGTAATTGTCACAGCCACTCCTTTTTCCGAAATAGTGACGTTTATGAGCAGATGGTTAGCTAGATACTCACCTGTCTTCCGTGTTTTCGAGTCGGTCGCATGTCCCTTGTGCGTGTGTCCTTTGCCTAGAACAATACAAAGAGCATTCAATCACACTACTGACAAAGAACTTACTAAATTAAAATTTCCGTACCGTTATTAAATGAAAACATAGAAAGGGCTGTGGGGACCCTTCAAAACATCGTATTGCATATATGAATTTTTAGTCGCCTCTGTCAAAGTTCTTCAATTCTTTTGTTAGCACCACCTAATTATAAGTACTAACACTCAACTTGTTTGCTCCGATGGATCGACTGAGCTGTGAGGGCGTGTATGGCTGTGCGACGAGCGGCATGGATATCCTAAGCCCGGAGCATGGCATGAGGGCATTATCGCGACTGCCACATTCAACTGCCATCGGGTAGAAAGCGCTAACATTGGCACACATCCGAGCAATGCTCACAGGATCTCTTCTGCATTCGCCTAAGACGCCTTGGAGGTGAAAGCCATCTGCTTATTTTGCTTTTTTGTTCTTCTGCTCAGTCGATTGCATTGATACCCGTTCCCCCCCAAGAAACCTGTCTGCACCTAACGTGGCTTTGCAGTGCCTCCAGAATCAGCGGTATCGCAGGTTTCTGCCCCTCGCGTGGTTTTGCAACACTGCATCCGAGATCGGCACCCGTCTGACCAAGCGACGGTTTCGTGTGAAGACGTCATCATGATATGTCCTAATGAGTTCACAAATTTTGGCAATTTGTGAAGTAATGCTTTCGTCAAAAGGTAGCGTCATCAAGTCATACTCTCTAATCACGTGACTTTGTGCATTGTTCGTGTTGACGCTCACGCCCACGGCCATTTTTCGCGTTTGATGATGAATTCAAAAGGGTGATGAGATCGGAAAACGAAATACACTGCATTAACGCGTCTTTAGAAGTTTGAGCAAAGTTTTCTGGCCGTTCACGAAACTTTCGGCGACAAACGCCTAAAAATATTTCGCGTTAAAGGAAGGCAGTGACCAGACTACTGTTGAGGCAAGCAATAAGCCTTCGAAAACTGGCAAAACAGGCAGCGCCCGCTGGTAAAACAAGCAGTGCCCACTGTAGTGTAAAGAAAGGAGCTTTGCTCACTTTTCGTTGCAGATGTAGGCTTTTTCAAAAAACGTTTCGGTCCCGCTGAAATTTTCCAAAATTCATTTTTTTAATGGCATTGCACTTGGAAACATCGTACGTAAAGCTAATCGTGGTTTCGACACTTCTACATAATACTTATTCCGCTCACTACACTCTATCGCATATGTAATGCTCACTTTTTATGAATTATTAGATACAGTTAGAAAAGCAACGTCACAGTCGCCGTCGCTCAGTTCCCTTTGCGTTCTGCGTCTAGGCATAATATCACATGGTGTATCTCGCACTGGTGCAGCTAAAATACAAATATACTTTTGAATTGAAACGAAGCTTTGTGTTTCGAAATTTATCTAGTCCAGAGTACCCAATTATATTGTGCGTCATTACCACGTCAGATTTGACCCGCGCAAGCCTTTAACTTCGTTAACTTTTACGGGATGCTAGAAGCTTAGAACTTGCTGCACCTTGTGAGCTCCGTACTAAGACCAACACAAGGGAAAGCATATTAATCATTTCATGAAATGGTGTCGAACTGCGTAGATTCGGCGTTTCAGGCAATAACCTGCAATTTCCTTTTGTTGTTTAATAACCTCAGCAATGTATTATATTAGAACGTGCGAAGAACTTTCATTAGGGTATAGCAACTGTGTACTCACGTTTTTGTCGTACTTTATTCGTTGGTGCTTTCCTCCACCTTTGGGTCATTGAACCTTTAATACCTAGAGAATTGTAATAAGTTGTGTTATATACATCATACTTCTTGCTCCTTCTTACCAGTTTCTATGCACCCACTTCAAAACCCTTTGACAGCGCACATCATAACCTGAATAGATTTTTAACTTTCAAAAGAATAGCAAATTAGTTCCCGTAACAAAAGATTGGTATATTCTGTACTACACGTGTGTTCGGCCAAAGCACACATGTAGTACAAATGTGTGGTGTGATAAAATTACAATACGTTGTAATCTCATCACACTGTATAAGCCTTACAGTCGTTCCTTCAATACGTTCCCAATTCAAGGTCTTGACGTGAAATTGGGGAGCTGGCACCGCGTATTCATATTGCGCGTTTTTCACAGGCATTTTCAAGAAACAACTCCGAGAACTTAAAGCCATTTTGTAATATATGATTCGTAGACTATAATCACGAGGCTCATCATCATGCACCGGAGTAACCATCATCATCAAGCTCTGATGTGAACTCCGCTTCCAAGGCGCGCGCGGCAGGGTCTCATTGCTTCAGAGATACCCAGCTCACCACCACACATGGGAGCCTCGGCACTTGGAGGCCGTCACATCATTGTCAGATCAAGCGCCTGCGCAGCCGAAAGTTCGGCGCTATCGAAAATATCCCACCGGTGGATGAGGGCCACAATACAAGATTTCCACGGCACGTTTCGCATGATCCGGTCTACATAAAACATACGCACTTCCCAAGGTCTTCATGCAAGTGAGGCCCAGTGAACGGGGCAGGTTTCAAGGTCCTAGTTGACTTTCTTATTCAGGAGGAAGCTGAGCTGACAATTTCATCATTTCGCACAGTACAACCATTACGTCTCGACTCTTCGAACAAACACTTCTGTCTATAGCGTTGTCACTGAAGACATTAATGGGTACAAAAGGAACTTTCATCGCCATCACTGCTAAGTACTCGTCTCGGAGATTTCGGTACGCCTGGAGATAGACAGAATCATTACCTATATTCAAGGAAAGAAGTGTAAACTTAAGGGCTCGTTTGCTTTGTTAAACACAGTATTAATGAGAACTAACAGACAGATGCCAAGGAAAGTATAGGGGAAGCTATTAGAAGTAATTTTAATGTAAATGTGAAGAAAAAAAAGTGGACGAAAAGATAACTTGCCACCGGCAGGGACCAAATCTGAACCTGCAGTGGTTCGTTATTAAAACGGTGGCAAGTTATCTTTTCGTCCGCTTTTCTTTCTTCACATTTACATTACAATTACTTCTAATAGCTTCCCCTATACTTTCCTTGGCATCTTTGTCTGTGGCGTCGGCTCAGTGACTTTTCTCTCCTCCTCTGTAACTTTTCTTCCCTCTCCCCCCCTCCCCCCCGTGCAGGTTAGCCTACCGGGCTCAGCCCAGGTTAACCTCCCTGCCTTTCTTCTACCCTTATTCTCTCTCTCTTTTTTATCTGTTAGTTCTCATTAATACCTATATTCAAGTACTTCATTTCCCGTAAGTAGTTTGAACGCGCTGTAAACTAGCGCCTAGCTGCAGAAAAAGACTTAACAATGTCAGCTATGAAATGTACAAAGTAGCAGAGGAATTATGTGACACAACTGTCTATAAATACCTACTTGACCACCGAGACCCACTGTCTGCCCAATTGATTACGTTACTTTCCAGTAACAGATTCTGGGAGCATTAGTGAATGCGCGCTTCTAAAAATTGAGCAAACAACATAATGGATTTATTGCCCATGATATTGGTCGCAAATCAATGCCTTAAAGCAACACAGTGATGGTATATGCTAAATAAATCAGCACAAAAGACGGAACGAAGTGCTAATTTATTTCGCAAATGTTCCACCAACTTGCCCAGACAAAAGCACTGCTAAGGTATATCCTGTTATTTTGCTCCACAGATGCTGATTTTTATCAGCCTGCGCTGCGATCGAACGTGTTAAAATTATTGAATGATTAAAAGCGAAAGACAGATATATGGAAGAGAAAGGAAACCTATGCCCACGTGGAGCACCGCCTAACACAAGAAATATAGCGTGGACGCTTAAGTTGCCTCTTAAAAATTTGCATATTGAAAGTACCTAAGCCTTTGTTAACCTTTATTATTACAATGGCTGGCACCACAGAAAGAACATATAATTATTTCGCCACCTAGCACAAAGATTCTTTGCATTATGGATGTAATTGGAACCACTTTGTCAGCTGTATGATGCATTTAGATAATATACCAGTGAAATAGGCAAAGCAGTAATCAAAATGCTTGTTAACATATTGGCACTCATTAGTGCCCATGTTATGTTTTTCCTCTCATGTGTAGCTTAATGTATTAAAAATACATGCGTCATCTCCGTGGTGCTTCATGACGCATTTCGGAAACAATATGGAACCTCATTACAATGTGCATTTCGTGTTACCGTTTGCTTAGTGAAAGAGTCAGCACTAGCAAGGCTTCTTTCTTCTAAAAAAAACAGCCAGATTTTTTTATGCGGCCTCTCCGTAATCGTCTTTGAATATATCGTCGTCATGGTGAAGCATGATCAAATACAATCATCGTAAAGCTTCTTCTGACATTGTTTTGCACGCAAGCCGTCAGACATTTTAATTATTAACAAATTTTCATAACACCTGCCAAGGCGGAGTTAGTGCTTTCAGAAGCCGCATATGCAAAAGTGGCAAGACACTATCACGATAAAGAAAACTTTCGCTTAACGAAAGCCGTGTTCCCTGTCTGAAACACTGACTCATTGCTTTAATAACACATATTATACATCCGCATGCGGATGTGCTTTGCCTACCTCTGCTTGCTTAATATCTGATAAAACCGAGAATAACATTCATGATATAAAACAGTGCAAAGGACAAGGAACAGTAGAAAAGAAACCGGACGGCGCCGCTTCTATTGGTCTAACTATGCTTTCTTTTCTACCGTCCCTTGTCCTTTGCGCAGTGGTACATCATGAACCAGTACAAACCTGCCCAGCTTTCCACTCTAACGAGAATTACGTGAATATTTTGTATTGGAAATATAAGTAAATGTGTTTACTGATGAGCTTGACTCAATAGCAGTCACAAATTTAAGATTACAGTGATGCCATTTACTTTCGCTGAAGCATGAGCGCTATTAGTGTCTTGAATTGGGCTGGTTGGTACATACTGATTTTGAATGAAGAAACAGCGCTGGAACAGGGCGGAGACGAGAAGACACACAGCGCCGTGTTTGTGTCTTCTCGTCTCCGTCCGGTTCCAGCGCTGTTTCTTCATTCAAAATCAACGCTATGCTTCTGTTCAAGAGGCATGCGTGTGCTAGCGAACTTTGTTAGATGCTGCGGAGAATGATCGTGAGAGCCTACGCACTAGTATTTGAAAATGGTGGCCACCAATCTTGAAACGTTCTTACGATCAAAGTGATTTGAAAATTTGGTGCGTGAAAAAAAATCCAACGCCAATAGTGCGACCATGAACGGTGCGTTTATAAGCTTAAGGGTTGCACATGGCATTTCGTGCCAAATTTTGAACTTTATAAACTGTTCGCTAAGCTCTCTTATCTAGTAATCTCGGTTAAGTAATTGCAAATGAAGTTAAAAGCTTAAAGTGAATACAAAGGAAAAAAATTTGCTCCCAAAGTGCATTTCCTTAGCTATTATCATCCTTCGAAAGGCCATCATGACCATTTTATTACTGCTAACTCTTTGCACATGGACCTTTATTTCAAAAATGGCCGTTTGGGGCTGACAACATTACCAATATACTAGACCGCCACCTCATGGGAACAATGCCATGGTACTGCAGTATCACGTATCACATTAGTTGTGCTTGCTCCTGGTTGTACCACCTCGAAAGTTCTGGAACTAGGTGCGAACGAAAATAAATCTCAACATAAACGATAAACCTAGGTGGTGTTGCAAATGAAGCATCATGAAAGAAAATCCCTTGCCTTGTTCTGTGGCTATTTCCTCGATAACCATGTATATAGGCACCGTCCGCTGACGAGGAGCGGCGTTGCTCGCAGTGGCCCTTACCAACTTCGCTGACATGGGCTGCTGGAGGCATGCAGAAAACAGACGCACGCACGCCAGCCCCCCCTCTCTAGGCTAGCCGCAGTTCACCCACTTATGCAGGAGGGGGCGGGGGGGGAGAGACATGCGGGAGCATTCCGTTTCGTCCGCAACCGTCTTAATATTGTTTTTTTTATCCGCTAGGCCGGGCGTTCTGGCGCTGCAGTCACAACGGAAAACTACACTGCACAGTCCCTATAGTGCCATAGGTAGGTGTGCACTGTAATCAGCCATACTACAAAAAGCGTAATTACATTGGTTCACGCCAAAGATGTGAGACCAAATTGGGGCCTTTATTATGCGCCGATAATATTCCCTACATTTCACCAGCATTATTCCTTTGTTCACTGTTCTACAAAGATTCAGAAAACATGCTTTGACAATTTCACTCATAACTTCGTTAACAATCGATATTACTACATCACATGCTACATAATACATTTGCATAATACTGAACCTGAAGTAGATTAAATGCCCACTCAAAAGACATTTCTACTACAAACAACAAATCACGTGACCGCAAGAAGAAACTTAACCCCGAAACATCCCCTTAGCATGAGTTTTTCTATAGACCAATGTGTTTTTTACACAGGCACTTCTATTGCCCGCGACGGAGGGAGGATCCACGTGGCCCCGATCCCCCGTCACATGCACCCAATCCATCACGCGACACGGAAACGCGCCCAGGCGGCCATCTTACAAAAGCAGTGGGACTATCCTAATACCTACATTACAGACGCGAGTCCCTACCATCGAAACACAAATATGGTGCCTGCCTTCGCTGCAGTTGTGACTAATCAAGGGCGAACAACCACTGCAGTGTCCATTCGCACGATATCAATTGCAACGGCTGAAACCATGACCATAGCTTTGACCATACGCGTTGCAAAGCCCAGGGGCGAATCGGCATTTATTCTGACGGACTCACAGGACGCTTCCGTCTTTTCCTAGGCGGGCTCTTATCGGACGGCGTATTACGCGTACTGGGGATGCATCTCAGAATGGATCACGGTGTGACCGGGTGCCCGGCGCACTTAGGAGTTGAGGGGAACGAACGGGCGGACCGTTTCGCACGAGGCATGACAAGCCGAGTCGCGGACCACATCTCCCGGGAGGACACTCCAACATCTGGCGTGCCAAGAGAAATCCTTGAAGTTCAAAGACTAGGTAAAACGAATCAAGCCCCCCTCACCCCTCATCCCAAGCTAAACAGGAGACAAGCACGGGGCTGGTGTCACCTGCAAACACTTTCCCACATTTACACTGGTTACACAGAATGTACCCTCACAGATACAGCAACAGATTTGTGTGGTGCGAAACAACGCCGACTTTGGAGCACATTACATATCAGAGCGGAAAACGTCTGGAGGCTGACAACTCGCCTCTGTTGAACAGCCCCTGATATGGTCGTGGCAGGCGCGACTCCCGTATCTGGAAATAGGAAGCCAACGGGCGACCCTTGACCAGGCCCGGCGAGCCGCTGTAGCCAGTATGGCCCTAGAAGAAGGGCACCACCCACCATAACCGTACAAAGCCTATATATGAATAAATGTTTGTTCTAGCTCTTTGCCCGTGACGGCGAGTAAGACTAAAGCATTACCAGTTTTGAAAAAATATGGCAAGCTAGCCTTAGTCGTGCAAGGCTGGACTAACGGCGGAGCTTCTTGCCAACCTGGATTATTAGCGAGGTCCTAATTTACGTGATCGTAATTGGTACTGTCTTATTAGCAGTGCATTACATAGCGCAATCTTAATTAGCGTGTTTTATATCCGTAGTTAATTAGGCGATCATAATTAGCATTGTCTTATTCGGCAAGGTCATATAGCTGTTCCAGTCTCTTTCTTTCTTGACTTTCCTTTCTCTTCTGTTTTCTTTAGAAAGCGCAGGGGAAGAAATATTTAGAAGGCAGACGTATCGAAAGAATGCCTATATTTCACATTGATCGTGTCAACGTTCAATAAGGTGTGCTGGCTAAAGGCCTTATTATCTGCCAAATTACCTGCCAATACAAAAAGAGCTATTATAATTCTTCTTTTTTTCTAAAAAGTACGTCGCCCAGTGCAAACTGCCTTCATTTATAGTCAATCCGACGATGAAGAAGAGGACAAAGAGAGCGTGTTGGCCGACTTGCGTTGCACGCGCTAGGAGCACCTTAGTTTTCTGGGCACACCAAACGGCGGAACACGATCACCCACCAATTTGCAGTTTTCAGCGAAAATAGGAGAGGGCCTGTTGTGTCTATACATATATGAAAAATCGACTGTAAGTTACTATTTTGATGCGAAATAAGCCCTAGAAGTCACCGGCAAGTCACCGGCTATAAACGTCGTCTAGCGTCGGCGAGTCCGCCTCGGTGGATCAGTGGCTAGGGTGCTCGGCTGCTGACCCGAAGGTCGCGGGTTCGATCCCGGCCACGGCGGTCACAAAATGGTAGAGGCCCGTGTACTGTGCGGTGTCAGTGCACATTGAAGAACACGAGATGGTGAAAATTTCTGGAGCCCTCCACTAAGGCGTGCCTCATAATCATATGGTGGTTTTGGGACGTAAAACCCCATTTTGCCATGGCTTGTGCGACGTCATGTGTATCATATATCGGAGCCGTCGTCTTCTGCCAAAGTTTCAGCTGCTGGAAAGCGCTCAAGTTGGATGCCAAGCAGAATAAAGCTTAAACAGCTGGATTGCTTGTACAGATGAGCACGGAACAAAATCGTTCGCCGGAATGCGTACGCTCACACAGCAAGCACCTGGTTACGTCACGGCTCGCGTGTGCACCAGCGTTGCCCGACTATCAGGCCACTCGTGTGTTCATAAAAATAATCATTAATAAATTGAGTTCTGGACTAGCTGCTCCAAAATTTCGCTCCTGGTTCGTGACGGCACAAGGGTCAACCTCCATAACGATAATTAATTGGGTGTCAAGGCCGCTTTCAACAGCTCTGCTGTTTAAAATTCAGCCAGTTCCAGGTCGTGACAACCGTCGGACCATGAAGTTTACAAATGATGTCTCACACTCTAAGAACTAAGAGAGTGCCGGGCACTCTCTTTGGGAGAGTATTTTCTTGTCCCATATTTAACTCTCTTTTCCAGAGTAAATCACCTCTTTTTGAGGCAGAGTATAGTAATGCCCCCATAGAGGGTCCAAAGTACTCCACCCCAACAAAGTAACATAACTCTGGCCGAAGCAGAGTAGCATGACCCCACCCAAGGGAGTAGTAGTACACCGCACGCAAAAAAAATAGCATTTCTCGGGCCAAAATTAGCTTTAGGAATTGCTTTTCAACAATTTTAATCAGGTGCAGGACCGTAATGATGGCTAATAACAAGCACTACGACAAAAAAAAAACTCGTTGAAAAAAAAAAAAGACCAAGTGAGGCTCGAACCTACGACCGCAAGACGCACGTATGATTGCGAAGCGGACACGCTACAGACTACACCACGCCGGAAGACGCTGTATCGGGTTTCATTTTTCCATGTAATAAGTAATGTCCGTGATCTGTCTTCATTTTCTTGTTTAGAACCGCAAATTTGAGTGTCTCCGCACGTTCCGACAACCAAACCGACTGTAGTTCATGTGTTTGTTTCGTGCTTCGCGAGATCGGAACGTCAATCTGACACGATTTGCAGTATAAAACGATTAGCGTAACTGAAGATATGCACGGCATTCGCACTGACTCGCTAAGCGGTCCGTC
Organism: Rhipicephalus appendiculatus; assembly: GCA_030522465.1. Lineage (NCBI taxonomy): Eukaryota > Metazoa > Arthropoda > Arachnida > Ixodida > Ixodidae > Rhipicephalus > Rhipicephalus appendiculatus. The sequence goes on from JALIZH010011867.1 coordinate 68,204, forward strand.
ATTTCTGTGTAGGAAACACCGCACTTCCCAACTGCACACTGAACAATTCGGTTTTCTTCACCCCCTTGGACACATTTTCGGTCATTCTTGTTCACGTTCCTCGACTACAGCCATAATACTTCACGGCAGCCGTACCGTACACATTAGGCTTACGACAGCAGGCTCCGTGCGTGACGTTCGTAGCGAAAAACCATGAATGCCTATTGATATACGAAGAATGCAATAACCGCTTTAATTTACTTTCGATCGTGACCGATTCAATGAGGTCATATTCGCTTATTTAACTACACAAATCCCACGCTAAAAATGCGGATATTAAAAGTTGCAAGTGCCTTCCATTGTGCTGAAATTTGCTGGGAGGCGCTGGAAACGCTGTTCTTTTTATTAGTCGTCTCCAACGTCACAACAAACAAATATTATGCCCTTTACTGCATATATGTGTGGTTATTAAGAAGTTGTCATCACTCGCGATGTGCGGCACTTCGATATATATATCAGGAGCAGGAGTATAACCGCGTTTTGCTCTCTCCTGCCTGAAGAGTATATGGGCATTCCACTCTCCCAGAGCGAGGTAGAGTATAAAGCAGTTTCACTCTCTCATTTCACAGAGAGTCAACAATGCTTTCACTCCATCGGATGCTTTGCGAGAGTAGAACAACACTCTGAAGAGTATATCAGCCTTTTTACTCCTGCGATACCCTGCGCAGTTTTTAGAGTGTCAGGTACACAGAAACATCGATTCTTTTAGTGTCAATCGATAGTTATAGAGTCGGTAGTTATTCTTCAAGTTATACAACCTCTTCGCTAACTCTCCTTGCCATCGGGGTATGCTGTGTGTACGTTGTGATTTACCGGTACAGTATACTGGCGTTTGGGTGCTGCCATTGATACCGTAAAGTTTTCCAGCCGTGGCAATGGAGACATGAACGAAAGACTGTTTCTTGGCCGTGTTCATTCCACTTCTCGCACAAAACGCCCGAACAGAGAAGCGTCAGCCTGCATAATCACTCACCTCTTACATTGGCGAGCTCCACTTCGGTGGCTATGACAACGACAAGAACAAGTGTGGTGGTGACTAAGGCGAGCTTCATTACTGCTTGCGTCAGCGGAGTCGGCAACTGGTGTGTGTTGTGGGCTCTTCCACCACTCAACAGTGGCACTGTTCAAATAATTATGACCAGCGAACTAGCCAATCAGTACCTGCTGAACGATACATTTGCCAGCGACTGTTACGCACTATGAGCGAGAGTTCTGTAAATTCCACCACAGCTTGAAGCGAATGGTTTTGCTTAAGAAGCCGTCGGCATTGCTATTTTCCAAGAGACAATGCAACTGTCACTGTGCATATATATATTTTTTTTACTTACGCCCTCTCCTTTACTCGGTAGTTTAATAAGGCCTGCTGCACCTGTCTTGTACGCAGCGCAGCTCACCGAAACCTGTCGCGATAGCCTATGCAATAACAAAGCTCGAGTTTTAGTTCCACAAACGAGCATACTTTCCGTATACGAAAATGTGAGAACTCCGGGTACGTTAAGAGGCCCGCGTCCGCTGTTTATAGTTTCACGTTCGCAGATTCAGCGGCAGAACTCACTGCTTGGACCTCTAGCATACATACAATAGTTGTACCTTAAGAGGATTCATTGCTCGGCTAGTTGGTTCATAATAGCCAGAGCTCAAATTAGGTACGTGACATAGAGCACATTCCGCACGCCCTGGGTGTCGGCTTTCCGTGGTAGCGTACAGTCGATATTCTTGTCACATAAATTGGGACCGTTTCATGGATCTTTCAGTTTTTTCAATAATTTAATCACTTTGTAGAAAGATATACATCTGAAAACACAAACAGTGGTTAAACTGGTGGAAGCCTCAGTCAGGAGTTTACTTTTGACGAGCCTGCATGCCTCTTTTCGTCGATACAGCACAAAGCTCCATGAAAGAATCATTTGAGTAACATATGATGAGGTATAAGGATAAAATATCATTCAAAATATTTGAATGGCTGTCGAATGCACTCCGCCCCATTCTTATCCTTCTTGTTACTAGAGTCTCATGTCTCAGATCTATTGCCATCCACCTCAAATGAATGCAATCTCTCACCACTTCAAGAGTCTCGCTACCTGCAAAAATGGAGATACGTATAGTGCCTTTTATTCGTGCCCCGCCTTCACGACAAGCCGCTGTCTGAACAGTAATCACTAGAATGCCGACCGATAATGTCGCCGCACCAGAAATCAATTAATGACTCATTGAAATTTTCGCGTGGATGTGGCCTACTGGACCGGCTAATAGTACTCCTGCTCCGCATCTTTTCTTTTATTGTTTCTTTAGTTTCCCGCACCTGCTCTTCTCTCTAGCCCTCTTTCCATTTTTCTCCCCCCCCCTAGTGTAGACTGGATGTTATAACTCTGGTTGATCTTCCAGCCTTTTCATCATAATTTTTATCTCTATCACTCCTCCTATAGTGTTTGTTGTTCCTATTTTATGTTGTTTTCTTTCGAGACTGCCAAACGTTAGCTTTCTGCATGTTAATTTCGGGACCCACTGGTCTGCCTTGCCTTTGCCTCTCCACTTCAGTAATAATAAAGCTCTCCATTAAAATTATCGTAGCCAAAGAGAAAAATCTCAGGTTTTATTGAATATATATAAAGATACATAAAGTATCCAAGTGAACGTTTTAAAAGTCATTTGAAGTGCTTAGCTGAAAAATGTACAGCACAGTTATCATCAGTTAACTTCATTTCTTGCTCTTGTGTCCATTACAAACACTGCCGTATTAATAAAAATGAACATCTCCGTGGGTAATATCTTGGTACCACACGGGAAGGGGGTGATCAAGGCTTCCCACTGTCTGTGGAAATCTGAAAAACTCTGCAAAAGGACGACATTACATGTTATGCATTCAAATCTCTTTGGAATGAAATTGGTATACATACAGAGATTTTTATTACTGTATCAACTGAGTGGTGATATAAACTATAAAATATGGCGGACTGCTTAATGATTTTACGATTGAAAGAGAAGCTGAAAAAGAACACATAGGCATGGTTTTCTATAGGTTCTAACAGAGAAGAGTTGGAAGGGGCCACAACGGGAAATACGGCGAATAATATTTGAGAAACCACACACACAAATATGATCTTTCACGTGGGCTTCATGAAGCGTCAAAAACGCATTTTCAAGCACATGCCAAAACGTTCCATGTCGATGAAGTGGATGCGCTTGAAAGACGAGGACGAAGAAGAGACGGGACACACACTGCGCAACTTACAACTTGTTTATTGGAAAAAGGAGAGTAGCGTCACTTTATACACTGAAGCATGTGACCCAGGGCCTGCGCATTACACATTACTGAGCACTCAAAAATGCAGAACCAACTGGCCCAACTAAGTGCTTTGACAGTTACATGACGCCAGCTTAAGTACAACAAATTGTTATCAAAGACGAAAGAAATGAAGACGCAAAGTGGCAATGATTATGGTAGGCAGTATTGAGGTTATTAATAATGTTATATCGGGACATAAGGAATCTAAAAATGCTGCAATAGAAAATTTGGAATGTATGATGCTTCCATCCCCTTCCTGCCGACGCCAATTATACCATTACACTACATCCGTCCATCGCTCGTGGGATCGAATCCTGGCCATGGTGGCCGCATTTTCGATGAAGGTGACAATGCTTGGGGAAAATGTCTTAGATTTAGGCACACGTTAAAGAACTTTTCCGGAGCCCTCATTATCATATCGGGTTTTGTTTATTTATTTATTTATTTATTTATTTATTTATTTTCAAATACTGCATCCCTATGCAGGGCTATTGCAGGAGTGGAGTACATTTTCATAAATAAATACACTGTTAACAAGGTTGACATCACAGCAAAAACAAACGGTTTATCATAACAGTGCGTCTACAAAATCCGACGACAATTCACGAATACTACCGGGTAATTCGTTCCACCTTTCAATAACCGTGAAAAAATAACTGTTAAAAATGTTCGATCGTTTGCGTAAAAAAAGAAGGCTTTAAGTTGAGGCTGCGGTTACGTCTAGTTGAAGGAGTATTAGCATACGAGATGTAATCGTCTGAAGATATTCGACAAGATGAATGAAGAAATTAGTGCAATAGCTTCAAGCAATTGGTATGCCGTCTGGTGTATAGGAGAGGGAGTCTCAAGGAATTAATTGCTGATGAAGGTGTTTTGGGTCGTTAAACCCCAATAATTAAAAAATTACAGTCATTTGCAAATTCTAAGTATAACAATTACGGATGTAGCCAGAAAATACAAAAGATTCCGCATGTGATAATCACAACATAGACATTTTGTTCAAGTTAAGAACAAATTCCCTCCTCTATTTTTGGCACAAATCGCTGTCAGTACAGAAGAAATTCCTTCAATTGCGATACAGATAGTACCTGTCGTGAACTTTATATGGTCGCGAGAGGTACATAGTAGTCCAAATAAAATAACTATCTCGTGCCCGTACGAAATTGTACATGTCCACATCATTTAATCATTAAAATGGTGCTATCCATCGCAATAATACCAACATTTGTGGTTTAAATTGGACGCACGACTTGCGATGCAATTCCTTCGCCCTCATTTCAAACGCACAATTTCTAGCCCTTCAAATCAAGACTGATCATACTTGTCCGCATCCAGGTGACCTAAATACTTTGTGTAGAAATCGGCTCTATAGAACAAGTGCTCTTCGCTTTATTTTACTGGTTAAGCAGATGTGTAACATGAATTCAAGATGTTACGTAAATATTTCCATAACAACGATGTTTTTATTAATATTAGTATGAAGTCCTCTCTGAACATCCAGAATACCGTTGCTGTAGCAACTTTCGATGGTGCGATACTTATTGGGGTAAAAAAATGAATTTTTTTGTTAGATGACCTACTTGGCTGTGAACATTTTTCGATTATTGCGTTCATGCCTCAACATACTCCCAAACATATATTACTGCTGGCAGGAGCAGAAAAACTTAGCTAAAACTTAAACTATTACAATGATCAATGTGATTTTACTATAACTCCTTTCTGTTTAGGCACAAGCGATCTAACGCTCCATTTATTTAAGCACCGTTACACTTTGAGCTAGAACCCTCGGTTTTCAAGTGTAGGAAACATAAATACTTTGTAGGAGAGAAACAAATGGCGAAGTAAAATAGAAGTTCATGTTGTCCTTGCTAGCTCACATCTTGTACAGGGAAAATACATGCATACTTCCTCAACTGCGCAATGGTGATCGAAATTATGTGTTTTCGCCTGCTTCATCATGTCGGGGGGAAGTCAAGCAGAGTATATGTAAATGATGAAAAACACATACCTGCTTTCGCACTTCGCTAACCTCGTGGAGCTCTTCGCTTGTTTTTGTCATTTTCCTTACTGTCCTTGTCGTCCTCTACAACCAATAACGTTCATACGACGGGAAATGTGGGTTATTGTAATGTCACTACATAATGGTAGAACAATAACAGTTCGTTCGCAGCATATTTCATGCCAACATTTGCAGAACGCGCCAACTCATGTAGTGACAGAATCCTGGAGGAGGAAGAGGAGTCAAAGAAAAGCGGAACGACAGGGAGGTTAGCCAGTTCTCAGACCGGCTGGCTACCCTGTGCTGGGGAAAGGGGTAAGGAGAATAAAAATGATAGAAGAGAGATGTTCAAAAAAAGATAAAAAAAGAAGTAGCTTGATTGGGCGAGTTGGTGTAACATACTGGAAGAAATAACGTTGCGCAAATAACACGAGGACGAGAAAGGAACACTTACAACAGACTGGCGCAAACTAACAACAGAAGTTTATTTCAGGAAACACAAATACTTTACAGGAGGGGACTTGGAGGGATGTGTACGCCTTTTCACTGGATGTGGAAGACTTATACTACTCTATACCCCATGAAGGTATGCTCAGTGCTATTAGGGATAAGATTGAGGACGTCGGGGAGCTAAAGTTCACCTGCGCTACTGGAGTGACTAGTGATAAGTTCCTAGAACTGTTGGAATTTTACCTTCAGTCCACTGTTGTTAGTTTCGAAGGTCAGCTGTTTTTACAGCGCAAGGGTGTCTGTATTGGGTCCTCGCTCGCTCCAATTCTGTCTGACCTGTATCTTAGTAACTTTGACAAACGTGTAAACAGCGTTCTTGTCCAGTCACACGCGGTTACGGTCCTCAGGTACGTGGATGATTACCTCGTCGTTGTTAATGAAGTTGCCAGTCCAGTGCTGGAGCGCACAGTAGAAGCAATAATAGACACCTTTAGAAGCACTTCGCAGGCCCTAAAATTCACGTGCGAGAGGCCTAGTGATGATTGCATTCGCTTCCTAGATTTAAAGCTCACTTTGATGAACACGCATGTGTGCTGGGATTACAGGCCACGGGCGACGAAGCGGCTGATTTCATATGACAGTGCGCATTCTAAGTTAGTCAAGAGTGGTGTCGCGATGACGTGCTTAAAGGAAGCACTAAGTAAGTCCTGCGATCACAGAGTAGAGATTAGCTTTCAGAATCAGGTAACCAGGCTGACACAAGCCGGATTTCCATCGTTTTTGGTTTCCAGCGTATGCGAGAAGCTTCTTCAAAAGCTCAAAAAAGGAAAGGCACGCGGGTAGCGAAGAAAGAGTAGCTGATAAGAGGAGGGTGCATGTTATCCCTTACTGGCACAAGGTTTCGCACAATTTGAAGAGTGTTGCTCAAAGACATGATGTGAATCTCGTTTTCAGTGCACCGTGCAAATTATCCAAGATTTGTCCGATGATCAGCAAAGTCAGACTGGACGCCTGCACCAAGAAACACGCGGTACAGTACACGCAATGCAAAAAGGATGTCGTCTATGAAGTGCCCCTAACATGCAACAAAGCATATATAGGTCAGACAGGGCGGTGCTACAATGAGAGGGCGCGGGAACACCACTGGACTGTAAACAACAACGCGGGTGGGCATATGGCAGAACACTGTAAGCGCTGCAACTGCCGTCCAATCCTTAATCGAACAAGATTCTTGGGACGATCCGGCGATAGATTAGTGAGGGAGATCCTCGAGGCGTTTTACATTGCTCGCGCAGGGGACAATTGCATTAGTTGCGCGTCAGTAGCACTCCAAGAAAAAGAAATCACCTTCATGTCGCGTTAGAGCTTGAGCACGTGTTGATGTTGACATTTGATTGTTACATGTATAAGTATTTGTGTTTCCTGAAATAAACTTCAGTTGTTAGTTTGCGCCAGTCTGTTGTAAGTGTTCCTTTCTCGTCCTCGTGTTATTTGCGCAACGTTATTTCTTCCAGTATAAAAAAAAGAAGAAAATGGTGAACAATGTCGTCCTTTATTGCACAGCAGTAGTTCTGGTACGCAGTAGTTATTTATGCCGTTGTCGTCATTATTATTGTTGTTGTTATGTAGTCCAGTCTCAGGACATATCCTAGGCTTTATTCTAACTCGAAGAGCAGCTCATGTATTTACTATCACTCATTCCCAAACTTTATGGTGGAAGTTTTTGAATTTTAGTTTTCGTCATTATTGCCTATGATGCAAATTTGGTTACATAAGTGACCTACTTAATTTCGTTGCTGGAACGCTAATGGTCGTAGATCCGCCGATAACGCAGTGTTATATAACTGGGCCAACTAAGTCACTTTCAGTTTGAGACCACAATTCTAGGGCAACCCGACTTACCAACTGACACTTCTAGAATAAGAACTTCTTCTGCTGGCTGGTTAGTTCATTCTAAACTTGGAAATGTAGGGTGCGACCGAATTACTGTAACCGCGTGCATTGAAGTGCATATTCTTTCCTCTTTTTTCACGCCTTATAGTAATTCCTTCGCACATTACCTTGTCCAGTTCCGGCACTCAGATTTGTTTTTCAATCTCTTAAGTGGAGTATTAGGTGGAGTCACAAATTTCAGAAATTCGGAAGTATGACTTAGAGAGACAGGACATGCAAACAAGGACACAAGAAGGAAGTCAGGACAGCGCAAACGCCTACTAACAACTGAAGATGCGCACAACGGCGGTAAAGAAAGAAGGCACGAAGACTTATCTGCGCATGCCCATGCAATGTGCGAACGTATCACTCTGGAACGCGTGGGGGTCTACGTGCAAGATAACTGTTAAGGCATTTGATTTCATCTTCATGCAAGTTAATCATCTTTATGCAAATTAGTTATTTTACGCATTGTGCGCTTCTTATGTGGTTAGTGGGCGATTGTGCTGTCCTGACTTCCTTCTTGTGTCCGTGTTTGCACGCCCTGTCTGTTTAGAATGAATACGTACAAACTATAGCTCTCTGTTAGTCATCAGTTAGAATTTGCTCGCGCAGGACAGGGTGGGACGGATATCTCTATTCGTCCTCCAGTGCATAAAGGGCAGGCTCATGGTGATGAGGATGATTATGATGATGATTATATCTCTGAATCAAATGAATTCTAGCATTAGCATAGAGGAAGGCCCTTCATCTTCACGAATTTTGTTATTTGGAAGCACTGACAATGTCCGGGAATTATAAAATATAGAACGTTTGAATTTTGTGTATGACGATGACAGACTGTGATTGTTGTAAATTTATTACGAAATGGGTATTTCACGAAAATCCAACGTGCACTACGGTACCAACTCACTATGTTAATCGCTAAAAAGCTGCTTCATAGATTTCAACAGTTCATGCACTGTTACGCGAACTTGCCCGTGCAGTCGACTGTGTTACCCTGAAAATAGAGAGAGAAGACGCGTCACCTTTAAAGGCACACTTTCTTATGGCCTCTCAGTCAGGCATCGGGTTTTCCAGCGTGTAGCTAGAGATGGGCCTCAGCGGGTGAAATACAAGAAATTGTTGAAGAAACACGATCGCTAGAGCCAACTCTCTTCACCAAGGGAGTTCGGTTCCTCAGGCAACCTGATTAAGGCAAATCCCCTTGTCGAAACTATAGGTCGGGTGATGTTACTTCTTCAAGAATATTTATTCGCTTAAAGCCTCTATTTTTCCCTCAACTTTGTACAGATTAAAAACGGTACAGACGTGCGTTCTTGTCGAAATCTGTGTCTTTTTCCTTACTTTTTTTCCTCCTTCTCTGTCTCCTTCTTCTTCTCTTTTCCCTCCTTATCCTTGTCCTTTTCTTCCTCATCCTTCTTCTCCTTCTTTTTTGCGTCTTCATCCTTCTCCTTTTCTTTACTTGCGTCTTTGTCGTCCGTCGGCGACTTTTCTTTGTCTGAAATTATTCGATTACAGCCTTATTACACGAGTTAAAATTAAGCTCTATTCTGCACTGACAAGTTCGTGCTAGGCACCGGGAGGCTTTCTAGGGTGTGCTTAATAATTAAGCACACGACAAACTGCATTCGAAATAAGTATCTTTAGTAATACAGAGGACGCTATTGAGCATTCGTAGAGTATTCATTATATCGGTGCACTCTGGCATAAGTTTGCATTACCTAGTCTCTCTCGAATGACCAGTTAGATGACATGCGCCAATGGTGCACTAGACACCACGCATTCTTTACTTCAGCCTGCAAACTGCTCATAGGATTAATTCATGCTGCCAACTGTTATCTCGCCCATATTCATTTATTCATTTAAATAAATATTAGCAATTAACGGTTGGTAGCGTGAATTAGTCCTACGAGCAGTTCGCAGCCTAAAATAAAGAACGCGTGGTGTCTAGTGCACTATTGACGCATGTAATCTGAATGACCAATCGAGAGAGACTAAGCAATTGAAACTTATAGCAATCGGTCGCTCCCTTCTTGCACCAGCACTTATAGGCAAGCTATAAATATCTTTAAACAGCCACAAATGACCAAGCTTATATGGAGAGCGCAGTAGCACTTATTGTATCCTCCTCTACTTTAGCTATTCATCCTACATGTCTTCGGTTCCTGCATCCCCTGCTTCGTAATGTAAAATATTAAATGGGCCTAGGACTCAAACGAAGCGTGTCGTTTTCACCACTTCAGCTGGAACTGTGGAATGCACCAGTATGGTTGGGCAAGTGTCAAAGCCAGACATAACGCTGTTATGATTTTATTTCAGCGGAGAAACCACATTGGTTTCGGACTAAAGTGACACAAAAAAAGTCATTTTTGTGATCGGGAGTAACGTTTCACCACATGGGGATGCCGACATTGACCGAGCGTTTTGATTGCTTTGACGCGACAACTTGGGATGTAATATTCATATGGTCCCAGCTGGGCCGCACTATTGTGCGTATAAAGTTATAAAAGCGCTGTTTACACTTCCTCTGAACCAAAAGTATTTCTGCTATTAATTATGAAATTTTGTGAATAGAAAAAGGCGCCAGATGATAGATGCGCTGAACAACTGAAACCATGAGCCGAAAATTCAGGTATGTCTCTACATGAGGCACGTGGTGATTGGGACCTACCACTGACGTCAGTGGCTAAGTTAAATGCGAAAGTTAATGCTTGAGTGCCTTTTTTTTCTTTGTATGTTAGGGCTTTGAAGTTTGAAGATTAATAACTCCGTTCGCGCGCACCATGCAGTTTTAACAATTATTTTTGCGTTCATCTCAATATTCAGCACTACACACACTCCAATGCTGCGGAATGCAAAGGAAGAAACGTTTCAAGGCCCCTTTACGCAACGAGCTGCCAGACGCTAACAGGCAGCGAAATATTACGGTGGTAACAAACAGCGCTGAACATGGACGGAGGAAGGACGACAGAAGAGGGCGCTGATGACGCAAGTGCCCTCGTCTGCCGTTCTATTGCCATCCGTGTTCAACGCTGTTTGTTCCCATCTTAATCATGTACCAACCAGCTCAGTTAGGTGCTCTCTTGCATGAAGCGATAGGCGAAGAAGGTAACTGCTTCTATGGCTACTCCTTGATGCTAGCGCGGCCAGCGTTCCTCGCTTTCATCGAGACACTCCAACTGCATCGTCACCGAATCGCTCCCTATTGGCGCTCGTTAGTGTGATGGCACACTTCAGCGCTCACAGACGACGACACTGCCTCGCAAACCAAGAGTAAACTGGCCTTCGCAAAATAGTGTCAGCACCCCTTTAATTTATGTTGTGCGAAGTATTTACATTTGCAAAGAAATACACTTATGGTTAAACACAAACCACCAAGCATGACTCTGTTGCACAGATGAACGACAGGGGCGCCGCAGTACAAGGGTTGGAGCTTCTACTTATCAGGTCGTGACTGACTATAGGAACGAAGAATTATCCCTCTGTCATGAATTATCGTATTCAAACCCTCAGCAATGGTTCTCATTCACTCCTAAAGGTTTCTGGCGACAGTGTTGATTACAGCATATGGCAGCGCACACCAGGTAAAACAACGATCACGTACACAGAGGGACGACACAAGCGCTTGTGTCGCTTGTGTCGTCCCTCTGTGTGCGGGATCGTTGTCTTACCTTTGTGCGCTGCCATATGCCATTATGACTTACCAACTAGCCCGCAAATACGTTTTTAGACAGTGTTGATGCCTGATAGTTCCGCGAGCATTGTACCACACTTTCAAGCACTGAGCAGACAATTACGGGTCAACTACTTCCTATGGTCTACGGTAATGCAAGTGCCTAAGCAAAGGGGTGGCGCAAAAGCTCACCTTCTCCTTCCTTTGTTTCCTCACCTAAGTTTGTGCCACCGTCCGTCTCACCTAGACCACCTGGGTCATCTAGTCCACCTGCTCCGTCGCCGCCATAACCTACAAAGCAGAAACAGTTAAAGAAAGTTCAAATTGCATGCACAAGTACACGCGCCACAACATGCCTGACGACTTCAACTCGTGAAAGGTTCTCAATGTTACTATGTTTCTGTTCACAATTTGAATCGGAGTTCTTGATCATCACATGAAATGCTCGAGCCTACAGCAATGGTTCACCAAAGACATCATTCGGATACCGTCTGATCAACATAAACATTCGTCGCGTGAGAACGGAGATTGGTTACACAAAAATCAATTTTTGTTCTAATGCTCATTTGTGTAACTTGTTATGGGAGTGTAGGCTGGCAAGGCCCCTCTCAAGCTGTTCGATCATTTTCTTTCCTTAGCTTCCCACAACATTGTCTATCCTGTTGTAAATGAACTGAATTCCATCCTTTATTATTATCTTTAATATTGTTCTGTAATGATATTATCAATATCAGTAGTAGTTGTAGTAGTAGTAGTCGTAGTAGTAGTATTCGCTGAAGAGGTCCGATAACACTATTCCCCAAGAGAATGCACTGATTAAAACGTATTTGCGGGCTAGTTGGTAAGTCATTTCGGCATATGGCAGCGCACACCAGGTAAGACAACGATCACGCACACATAGGGACGACACAAGCGCTTGTGTGGTCCCTCTGTGTGCGTCCCTCTTGTGACGTCACAAGCAACGCTTGTGTCGTCCCTCTGTGTGCGGGATCGTTGTTTTACCTGGTGTGCGCTGCCATATGCCGAAATGCACTGATGTTGAATATAATTATATACGGTCCACAGCAACGGGGCCAGTGAGGATAGTGCTAGCTGTGCGAAAATGAATAACGAAAGTGGGGACGGCCGCATTGGGTAGTTTTCAGCGTTTAAGAAATAATTATCTCGCAACATTTTCCCATGCATAAATCTGATTTTCCAGAAGCGCGGCAGATACTGCTCACCCGAATTCCTTTCTCGCTTCTTTTTTCTCCTGGACAATTCTTCACCTATAAAAAAAAAAAGATGCGAGGTGTGACGCCCACATGGACTCGTAGAAAAAAACGAGTTATAGTGATTGCTCTGTACAATTAGTGCGCCCAGCGAATAATATGTCCATTCTGTTTTATCTCCCAGCGTGTCACAGGGTACCACTAGTGCTAAGCTGCCATATTTTTTTAGAATGATGGTGCGTTTGTGAGAAGTGATCTTAGTGTCTCTTGTGTAATAAGGCAAAATCGTTTTTCCGTTTTTTTTTTTTTTTATTTCAGTGACACCATCATGCTTTCTACCGTGGTGCCTCATGCTAAGTTGCGGTTCCAGTGATCCAGAAGAAGCATAATCGTTGAAAAGTTCTCTTTCGTTACCCAGCTTAAATCACACATAATCATTATGTCTTAAATGACCCTAAAGAGAAAACCGATTTTTTCATTAGTAAGTTATTTCACAAGTCCAAAGCCACCACGCTTGCCCCGAGAAGACGCTTGGTAGGCGAGGAAACGCGCAGAAAGAAAAAGTGGGTGGCGACGCCACCTTGAATATCTCGCTCCAAACGCCATGACGTCATGGTTTTGACAGCGTTTGCTAGGGCTTACATAGTTCCTAAACGGTAAAACTGAAGTGCGTTGACCTCTAAGGCGGCCATAGACATAACACATCAATTTTCAGGCCATTTCGTTGCGCAAATGTCGCCAAAATAAGACAAATGCATTTAGAAATCCGTGACGTCACACGCGGAGATTTCGGCGCGAACTATAGAAATGTAACTTTGACCTTGATTTTCACCTTTATCAATGAACTTATGATTATGAAATTAACGAGATGAGAGTTCTCAGAATGCACTTGGTCAATCTAAATCGATTCATTGTTTCACTTTATTGTCCGTTCAAAGGAACGTTGCAGAATCATGTTGATTAAGCGGAAATAACACCCTCGTAGAGTCACAAGTAGTTTTATTTACATCACTCTAGGTGCCACACATTAGCAGGTAACAAACATTTGAAACAAATTGGCATTTTCACTTACCGAGGCCTCCCGCTCCCAAACCACCGTCTCCTTCTCCTAGAAAAGTAAAATCGACGTTTGCATTCGATGCAACGCTATTGAAAGCAGCCTAGCCTGAACTTGGCACGAAGATAAGCATTGGTATCAATGGTAGCAAGCTGCTCCACAACACGAAAATAATTTACTCTTGCCGTGACAGAATTGTGTAGAAGGGCGAAAATTTACGCTGCTTGCACTGGGTGGCGCAAGGCTGGGGCAGAGCCGAGCTGGTCGATACCCGGCTGGTCCTTCATTTGGCACACGTGCATTCACACGCCGATGAAGGAGCTGTTTCACGATCACATTGTAAATCAAGAGTATTGACTCGGTATCGATTGGGTTCGAGTGGGTGTTGATTGGTAATCACGTCACCGAGTAGCTTGATTAACTGAAACCTTTTTCGGCTCTATTTCTTTCCGTGTATTTCTTTCTCTCTATTTCTCACTATTTCTATTTTTTCGTTCTTCCCTTTCTTTCTCTCTCTTTCTCTACTTATCGCTTCCTCTTTATTTATATATCTCTCTCACTCTCTCTATATATCTCTATCTCCCATTCTTTCTCTTTCTGTCTTGATCTGCCTTGATTTTTTTTTTCTCTCTTGTTTGTGTCTGTTTCTTTCTACCTGATTCTCTCTGCCTATTTCTTTCACTGCCTTTTTATCGCTTTTTTTTTTCATTTTCTTCCCTTTCTCTCTTTCTCTCTCTATTTCTATCTTTCTCTTTCTTTTTGCATCTCTTTCTTTCTCTATTCATCTCTACTCATTTTATCGCCCATTCGAGTTATCGCATCTTACGCCGGACACACTGGCGCAGCGGGAGAGCATGCACCGGGCGCATGTGTCCGGCGAGCGAAGCAAGAGGATGAAGAGAAGGACGAAAAAAGCGCGTGCCGGCAAGATGATGATTGTTTCTCGTCAACATCGCAAAACGAACAAACGACGGGCAGAATAACGCGGCTGTGAACACGAATGACGCAGCGCTTTTCGAAAAATTCTGGATTTACTAGGTGTGACGTCTTGCAATTTTAAAGAACTTTCTTGTGCTCTCCGGTGTTGTTAACGTGTCAGTGAATACTAGTTGCATTTTATTCCAAAGTTTCGTAGACTGGTGCCCAGAAGCTTTTCAGTTTTACGTAAACACGACGTCCCAATTAAAACTAAATTTTGCACTAATGACCTCAGTGGGATCTATCGCGCTGGGGTTGAACGAAATTTTTTCAGGTGCTGGGATTCTGAGTCTGTTTAGTCGGAATTATTTGCCGACACTTGCCAACATAAGATTATGGCTGCAGGCCCAGGCGTAGCAGTGATTTGCAGCTTTATGGCCGCCTCGACACATACGCAACCGCTTACCAGCGAATCACTATTTTCAGTACAATAATGCTACGCAGACATCCTGTAAACGTTGTATTGGTAGAAATGCATTATGTAGACGAAAGATTGTGACGACAGCATTCTTATGAGTAGAAGACCAATAAGCTGACTTTGTCGTTTTAGCGCGATAGCGTTAAAGAGCTCGTTTCGCAGAAATTCTGGCGTCGGCGTCGGTGTCGGCGGCGGCGTCGTTGGTTGTGAGCGAAAAATCATCATCTTGTCCGTGACCGAAAAATCGAGGAAGATGCAAATAAAATAAATAAAAATTTCCGGGTCCGAGTGAGGTTCGAACTCAGACCGCCTGCGTGGCAAGCAGGTGTTTTACCACACAGGCACGCGTATGCTTGAGAATACATTGAAAATAACTTCCTATGCTAGGAAATGCAGTGAAAATAACTCGTGCTTAACAAACGCATTCGTCCTGTGTACATGCGTCACAATACAACATGTAATATCGCAGTAATATTGCGTGGTACAAGCGTACATTGCCATCGGGCGTCACAACACGTGAATATCATAGCGACTTTGCGGTTTAAAGCCGGCCACCCATTACAAAAGGCACACACGTTACTGTGCGTATTCCCTTAACACCAAATAGTGGGTGCATAGCAAGTATGCACTAAGTGGTTGAAGTACGCACTAGGGACAGGATATCACTATCGCGTTCAACTCTTAAAGGCGAAGCTTGAGGGCCCCCCAGTTTTTGTTCTCTGTATACATGTGGCCTGTCGCCTAATAAGATTCAATTGTGAGTGTGCGCACGTCCCGTCTTACTGTCTTGTTTTCTCCGTGTTTCTAGCGCAGTTTTAAAAAAAACTTTTTTTCGAGATAAAGTGACCTTGATCGTTTCAGTTGCTATACAGAACATCATTAAAAATATGAAGAAAATTAGTAGTTTCACTTACCTCCTAATCCTCCCGTGCCTCCTAATCCTCCCATTCCTCCCATGCCTCCCATTCCACCCATTCCACCCATTCCACCCATTACACCCATTCCGCCCATTCCGCCCATTCCGCCCATCATACTACCTAGAACGAGAAAAAAAGGCATGAAAAAAAGCAATGAATTCGATAGCAACCAACTGGATTGTCACACGAAGAGCGGAAGCAGCTCGACACTTGCAGCGCGCTGCTGAAACACAGAACCAGACGCATCAAAAGAAGATGGTAGCTTGCCAGCCTGAGCGTATGCACTATAGAGTGCAGCCCAGAGGTGACTGCAAGCTATATGGCAGCCTTTTATATTCAGGTTGTTTCCCGCAAAGTTATTAGACACGGTACTCCCACGCAGCAGAGGCATTAGAAATCAATACTTTGTAAACAACACATGATATCCGTAACACACTGCACTCTACACCAGAAGAAACACTTTCGCTCCGACAACTGCAGACGAATGCCGTGTCTACATTGATTGATGACTGGTTTCGGCGTCCTAAAGCTTCCGCAGCGTTAAGGTGCTCTTCGGGATGACAGCAAACAATGAATTCGAGAAAACTGACTATGTGTGCACATGATGCAATAAATATTGCACAACACTACTAAATGTGGGCTCGCACCGTTTTCCAGAGGACAAGGAAATATTGGGAATAGAGCCACGAGCTGTAGGGAATGTGAGCTATGAAACGCTCGCCACGAAAAGTTCGCGACGAATACGCCCATGTTCGCTCGCAATAGGGGATATTCATAATGCTTGGCGCTCCAGCAACGCCGAGTGCGTCCGATATTTTTTTCTCCGATATTTTTAGCAGATAGAATCGTCTGCTAGCGTCTCCGTGAGGAGAGGCCATCGAGCGGCTGAACAGCTGTCGTTGGCGGAGCTTTAGGACCGACAAATTGCGGCCGTTTCTTTCGTCATCTAGCGCCGAACCGTCAGTGTACTCATTGTGCTGCCACAAATCGACGGGACAGACAGCATTGTCGTTCTGGTTTGCTTGAACGGGAACTTCTATTATTTTTTTATTGAAATATAAAACTTATTAATGGAGCTCTGCACGTTTAAAAGCTCATCCGGACGGCCGCTGCAAGAGGCGCACCGCTTCGCAAAGCCGAACTGCTGTTCTCTAATGGCGTGCGCTTCCGATTTGATATAGAATTTCAAGAAAAGTTTTCGCTGCAGAGGCAGAGGAGATGTTACTGTCAAACTTCTAAGATAACCTTGCACTGCTGACGAGAGACACAAATGAATTCTCGTGAAGAAGAGACCACTTTTTTCCGGCGCAGGCGCCGAAAAGCCCATTAATAAAGTTTTCCTTTCTTACATTCATTCATTCATTCATTCATTCATTCATTCATTCATTCATTCATAATCCATTTTATTTCCCACTGCGATTTTTACACGCTTCACAAACACTCGTCAGATATTGACAACGCGTTGTTTCTGCGCGACCTGTGCAATGCTGTGCTGCACTCCTCGGCTCATTTCTTCATCTCTACACCCTTCACAATAGCGTGTGCCGTAGTTTTCGAAATAAACAAGGCATGGACATGTGCATGAGTGGTGCGCTCATAACTAAACAAAAATACTGATCACCCGTTTGACCTGTATACAAAGAGAGTGGCCTTAGTAGGCCTAATGCTCTTTTAACACACTGGTTGTTTTAATGCATTGTGGTCGTAATTTATCGCGTGGATTCAGCATTGTCGTTCTGGTTTGCTTGAACGCTATACGGGGGTGTTCACTGATATTTTTTTTATATATTGCGCTCTTTGCTTTCGCATGCCACGGAGGCATGCATTATCGCGCACCGCGCACTATTGCGAACAGCATACAAGTGCCCGCGATAAGCGGAAAGATGAGTGAGATGATCTCGGTTCGGCTAAGTGAGATGATCTTCCGTTCGGCTAAGTAACTCCTAGCTCCGTGCTAGCAGCGCATGCTAACCAAAGAGAGCAAAAGAAAAATAAAAGCGGATGAATAAGCGGTGTAAAGCGAAGGGCAGATGTGGCGTGCAGACAACGTACTTCGACGCACACTGCCTTGCGAAGCTTGCAAAGAGATGCCTGTTGGAATCGTTGCGTTGATCGAGTCTCGTGTGCAGATTTACCGCGGGCGCACGCAGCAGCGTCTCGGGTACTGCTTACACACGTTTTTATACGTAAATCATTGCTTTCGTCGACATACAACACCGACAAGCTAATGTTGGTCAATCATGTTTTCTCGCGCGTGTACAACGTCAGCCGTCTGTTTTAAAATGCATATATCGTAGTATATTGTTCTGCAAGGCTAGCTTATGTTGTAGGCGATCAACTAAATATCACGGAGAAAAAAGAAATCATAGGCGCGCCTTTGCGCGTGCCGGTCATTTCCGAAACTTAGCACGGTGCCGATTTTGTTGACGAAACAAGTTCGCGTCGGTACATTCTTTTTATTCCTTCAGGTGACTGATCAATTCGATTAAAATTAGTGCTACCCTATAGGCATTGTCAGGCCTCCCGCGTTGCCTGAATCGCACATGAAGCATTATGAGGACATTGCAGAACGAAGATAGAAAAAACCAGCAGCTAGCACCTGAAAGGCGGTGATATGCGACAGTTTTCGTTTTCTCGCCGAGCAAGACATGACCGATCGAGCTTATGGGATTGTCGACAGATGGTGCTGTACATTTTGAATATCCCTTATTACAGCTTTCTTAACAAGAATAGCGCAAGTCAACTTACACCTTAAAGGGGCCCTGCAATGCTTTTCCAAGTACCCATAGAATGACCTCATTAAAGGAGTTAATTGCCTCACGATCGACAGCCACGAAAAATTTTTAGAATCCGTCAAGTATCAGCAGAGTAGCAGATAGTTGTCGCTCGCTGTAATTGCTTTCTGTCTTCTCTCGTCCCAATGAACGCGTTGAAAGCTAATCAGGAAAGGATGGCGCGGGTGAATGACGTTATGTAACGCGCACATCATGACCTTGAGCACTTTTTT
The DNA here is from genome assembly GCA_030522465.1 of Rhipicephalus appendiculatus. NCBI lineage: Eukaryota > Metazoa > Arthropoda > Arachnida > Ixodida > Ixodidae > Rhipicephalus > Rhipicephalus appendiculatus. Next base: position 87,174 of record JALIZH010011867.1, read on the forward strand.
TCTTTTTTTTTTCTTTAGAACGCGTGGCTTACTTTCAGTGTGATCGCGAGCGTGCGCGCAGGCACGTGGTGGCCTATCACAGCGGCCACGGTAACTATGCAGCACACAATGCTCAAATCAGCCAGTTACCGTCAATTTGGGTACCTATAGGGCGTGGTCATTCAGGTATATGGCATCATTTGTAGAAAGAAGAGCGAATGATTGCTAGCTGACTTTGAGCATGTATTGTCAATTCCAGGCCGCGGGCTGCGCTACAATGTTTGGCTCGCGTGTTCTCAGGAGCCTCGACAACCGATCGGGAGCGTTTTCTCACCATGCTGAAAAAGTGTTGCAGGTCGCTACCATAAATGGCCGCGCCATACTGGACGAGATTTTTTGGCGCTTATTTAGAAAAGTAAATCAGCGTGCTCTGCGACATTGTAGGCTACTGAGCGAGCAGCTTTGCGAAATAGTCATGTTCATTCACAGCCTCATATAATCACTGTAACGTTAAGCAATGTTAGCAAGCGCTAGTTTCTGCACTGGTTGATAGAATCATCGCTACCTGCACCTTATTGATTCTCCCGAGCACCACTTAAAAATCCGGGAAAGCGTGAATAGCTTTAAGTAAGCTGCTCTACATCAATCTATATGTTCCAAGTAGAAAGAGAGATGGTATTGTAAAGAAAGAGTCAGTTTCTCTTACTCATCATCATCGCATCCATCATTCCTGAAAAGATAATAAAAAGTATTAATACAGTTCCACCATCGAAATGAAGTTCAATGAAGACATTGTGCCGTGTTTTTTTAAGTTCGCGCGTCCTATTTTATCTTGCTTGTTCATTTTTCTTGTCCTTTGTACTTATTTAGTGTTCGCAGAAAGGAAATGTGAACTGCAGACCAAAAGTAAAAGCCGACATTGCATATAGTGTCCGACAGCAGACACCGGAAATGAATCAGGAGACCGGAAGCTGATACATTAAGTCATTTGTGTTAGCAGCGGCATCATAGACTTTCATTTACCTTTTCTGTGTTTCGTTTGTTTACTTCTATTGCTTTTCTCGGTGTTGTTCCTTACCGAAATTGCTAATCAACATTGGGCATCATCATACTTAAGTAGGATACCTTGAGGGGCTAGTGGGTTGTTTGTAATAATTTATTCTTAAAAGCTTAAATCTAAAATAGTCTGGGAATAATCGGGGACATGCGTCAGTCGAGGAACTGGGACTGACAGCGGTGGTGTTTGTTGTACGGTTGGCAACAGTTGCAATTGTTGGAGACCCAATTGTTGCCTGCCTCTACTTCTTCTACAGATATACTTCTTAGCGGCTCCAGACCCAAAAAAAGTACTCTACAGATAAACAAACGGGACATCAGTTTTCCACTGTAAGAAGAAGGCAACATCCTGGCCATCATTTGTTTAATATACTGAATCAGGAATATCAGAAAGATACCGAGTCACATAAATCATTATTAATACGTCTGGTCACATGTTTCGCGTGTTTCTTGCGTTTCATGACTGCAGGGTTTAAAGTGCGCGTAAGTGCACAGTGTTGTGTCATCACCTTTCTGTAAAGAAGTGTAACATGAACTCTTCTGTAAAATGTTTACGACGTGACATTGTTTATGACATGTTAACTTTGCTTTTGTGAATGGACATTTTCGTGCATAAAATTTGCATTACTTTATTGTTATTGATAACTTCATTGTGTAAATTGTTATGCAAGAGAAAAGAAGTAGCCGGAGCCATACCTAGGCACCAACCTCTCCATAAACACTTTCAATAAAAAATATACTGAACAGATTTCTCGAAACATATGTCTATTCGCATGCACTGACAATCACATGAAATGGTATCCTGACGAGTCTATCTACATTATTTTATTTCGGCCCGACCCAGCAAATGTGCACTTTTGGGTCACCTGACTTTCGACATATTTATACATTTGATACTCTTGTTGCAAACATCTTCACGGTACTTTATAAATCCGGGTAGGGCTTACAGGATATGAGAGTTGAAACAATCGAAGTCTCACCCTTTACCGAGTATAGTTAATATAGCATAAATTTTGAGGAATCTAGAGTAGTATACTCGATCCTTAAAACCTATCAATTCTCGAGAAATCGTAAATGATTAAACAAAAATCGGGTATTTTGCTAACACAAACCCCTGTAACATTATAAAGTATGCTGTGATGGTGTACTCTGGATCAATTTTGACCACCTGGTGTTCATTAATGTCTGCCTAAATCTTAATAGATATATGTTCTTGAACCCCGTTAAAATTCAGCTGCCATAGCTGGCATTTTATCCCGCGCCCGCAAGCGTAGCAGCGCAGTACCTTAGTCTTTAAGCTACAACGCCAGGTACGCCACCTTGTAGCTCACAGACGCTATGTTTCTTTTTTTTTTTATAAGTGATGAAGCCGCACTTACCCATACCTCCTCCTCCCATCGGGTAACCTGTAAAATGATCCCGAATCATTTTTTTCTCCCATGTTGCTCACGCAAGCACTTGTGTGTTAAATGGGAGTAGCAGAATTTACCATCGGCTTCCCTCTATACTGCCACGCGCGTTTCTTATTTTCACTTTGCTCTATTCGGTTCTTCGCCCTCAAAGTCTGTCAGCAATGCTCAGCGCAAACCACGCCTCACTGTTCTAGAAGCTTCGCGATTACTGTAGATCGTTTTGTTAAGATAGCGCGCAAGACGCGAACACTCGAGCTTATTCCAGAGCTTGTGCGACAACGAGTGATAAGACTGGAATATTCTATGACGCACATATAAATGCCAACACGCTTCACCGCTTGTCAGTTGATCGACGGCCGACGCTCTGCTCGCCGCTATCAGTGTCAGCGTGTATTGCTGTAATCTTACTTTCTGTTTACCGGCCACAAGTTCGGCCTAATAAACAGTTTCATCTTGGACACGTTGCCTGCTGCCTTCGTCGACGTCACACCCACGTGACAATACTATGTGCTCAGTAAACTGAAAAAAGTGGTCGCACAGCTGCAACTCCTTCGAGGATGAAAGATGGCACATTCCTTATTCTGTACTCATAATGTCCATGAGGTAAACAAAGTATGCTAATCGTGACTACCATGCTTTAAGCATAAGTTGGCCCATAAAATTGGCAACCTTAATCGGAGTTGTTCTTTTGGCCACGACAAGGGCGTGTCGTGTTTTTATCGTATCAACATATTTTTTATCAGAAAATGCCTTTGCACCATGAAAAGTTAACGATTTATCCATTACGACAGCTGCTGCAACTTGTTTCTTTTTTTGTTGTTGTAAAAGCACACGATTGCTTACGCAATTCAACCAAGTACACATATTTCCTGAGAATTACCTCAATATAGTATTTCCGCTTTTGCTCGCTTACGCATAAGCACCTCGTCTTTGTTTTATCTTCAATTCTCTTTTACAATGTTGTAGCAAGTTGTACCATTATAGCTTATCATTTGTAGCATTTTATCGTTTCACTCGATATTTCAGACACCCTTTAGAAAGAGACACCATTGTGAAGAATTAACTTCTTAATTCAATTACGATGCCCTCCAGTGTCATATTTTTGGATATGTATCACAACTAAAACGAAATTGCGATTATTAACGCAAACTCAAGCGCTCTTCAATCATTTCGTATAATAAACGACCACCGTTCTTTCTACCTGACGTTGAAACATAATAGCTGCACCTATAGTAACGAAATAGTCTTCTAGTTTTCTTACGTACTATATTTGAACACTAGAATGTTTTCAGATAAAGATGAAACAAGTAAAGTATCCATGCATGCAAGATACCCGCCTGAATGTACCTCAATATTTAAAGCATACTGCGTAGTTTAGTGAAATTTCACGTGCTCCAAGTAGATACATTTTGCAGAAATAAAATAGTAAACCGAATGTTGTAACATTTCAAGCCATACATGAACGGCTTCACTTCGTACATATGTGTGACAAGATTTTCCTGTCTGTGTCGCAAACCATGTCTCTAACGCACTCAAGGACTCCCGGGTTTCGGTGGGTATTACTTCCGCTACCGTAAGAAAAGAAAAACGAGCCAAAATTACCAAAAAAAATTCGCTCAGTTTGCAGAGCTTTTTTTTCTGAATAAAACGGTGCATTTTTTTTTAATACAGTGGGGTCCCTTTATTTCACTGATCGCGTAAGAAACACATAACTCGAAGGTGGCTTCACCGCATGACAATACAATGAAAATGGCAATAAAATGAAAGCCGAGACACAAATGGCCCAACATTTAACCCGACATGGACAAGTCTGGCCATCCAGCGTCTAGAAACACACGTATGACTGGCATAGTTTTTATTGGTTCCCTGTCTGACCGATTTTTGTTGATGACGATCGTCATTGGTCATTTTGTTACAAAATCTCATGACCACTATACTCGTCAACGATAGTGAAAGAGTTAATGCTAGGACTTTCAGATGTCATTTAAAAAATATGTATCAGGCATGTTTCCTTGTGCGCCACTTTCGAAGGAAGATCAGAGGCACAATCTGTTGCTTTTTGGGGTAGGCTGCTTCTATCTTACGTTAATTTAATCGGAAAAGTGCCATAAAGACAAAATTATCTAATATGTAACCCCCCTTCCTCTGTAATGCCCTATTAGCGAGGTGGACAATGGAATAAATAAATAAATGAAGAAATAAATATGAAGAATTAAATGAAAAATTAATAAATGGTCTTTTCGAACATGTAGTGCCCTTGAACTCACCCATTGTCTGTTTAGGTTTCTTGGTCTTTTTTCTCCTTCTTAAACCTAAAAAGGTGTAAAGGACGTAAGTACAACAAGCTGCTTTGAAAAAATATGTAAGTGAAAATTGTCGTATGCTTTCACAAAGCGCTGCTCGCAGTATTTCAAACGGTGATCAAGCAAGCGCCAGCTATTTTCATTACCTCCATTCAAATCGTGACATGAGTTGATTTACCCACCCCATACTTTCCCCTGTACATAAGCAGTTGGGACGGGGAAAAAAAGATACATTAAGACAGCTTCACTACACTTCATCTGCTAACGACGGCAGTATGACAGCAAAATGTGATGAATTCGTACAGAATGACCGTACACTAGTTGCACGATAAAAAGGGTTTGAAGAAACGCAAGATAAATTAGTACCCAATTAATACAGCATCTTTATTATAAAACTTAAAAAACCAAAGTACGTGCAAACCTTCTCTCTCAAGAGATAAGCGCGAGCACGGGCAAACAAGCCTTATTTGAATAGCGCAAAAAAGACACAGGGGACACATGCGAGTAAGACGATACAGGCGTTATATATATATATATATATATATATATATATATATATATATATATATATATATATATATATATATATATATATATATTCAGCAGGAAAGTTCAGTGGGTTCGGTCTGTGTAAGAAAAATACGGGTACACGTAGGCCGTGTTCTCTGACGAAGGCCGTGGCACGGCCTTCGTCAGAGAACACGGCCTTCGTCATTCTCTGACGAAGGCCGTGCCACGGCCGAAACGTAAGGCTTAAAAGTATTGCTTTCTCGTACGTGTACCCGTTTTTTTCTTATACAGACCGAACCCACTGAACTTTCCTTTCATACATATATATATATATACATGTGTGTGTGTGTGCGTGTGTGTGCGTGTGTGTGTGTGCGTGCGTGCGTGTGCGTGCGTGCGTGTGTGCGTGTGTGTGTGTGTGTGTGTGTGTGTGCGTGTGTGTGTGCGTGTGTGTGTGTGTGTGTGTGCGTGTGTGTGTGTGTATGTGTGTGTGTGGAGGGGGCAGGGAACAAGAGGTGTCTCTGTGTGCACCCGCAGGAAGATGGAGAACGAATGCGAAACGGTGGAGTGCCGTCAGGGGAAAGTAGAGTGTAGGTAAAAAGAAATGAGATGTCCACGTGGCTTTTGTTTTGTTTGCAATTTATTTCTTAAAGGGCGCTTCGCCAGGTCACATGAGAAATTTTAGTTAGACACTGGAAGTTGTTGAGTGTCCAATGAAGAGCTTTGTACCACAAGATTTTTTTAATTGGTTCATTAGGAGCCGCGAAAACATGATGCGAGAAGATGAGCTTGAAACGTTAATTTGCCACTCGCCCCGCGTAGACATCGCAAGCCAAGCTCCTTCCCTGCCCTCTTCGGTATCGGAGCAACTCGGAGCCGGAAAATCACACAACGCAGACGCATCAACACGTCATGTGCACGAAAGATTACATTCGCACGACATGGCCAAGCCAGGTCGTGCACGCAAGCGGTGTTGTGTTGTTTCGGTGTTCTATGTAGTGTGCTGCCTGTTTCTGTGGGATGGATCCCTCTATGCGCGCACGTTTGGAGAGGCCGGCATAAATCATGTATCCTTAGCACGACACACAGCGTCGCACCGCTGGAACTACTCTAAGGGACGATGCACCAAAAACACTCCAAGCGTTGTCAGGGCTGGCGCAGGCACGAGAACGGCGAGAACACGAACGCAAACGAAATGGATGCAGCTTAGTCTCGCATCTCGCTTGATTCGAAGTAAAAAAAAGACGCGAACAGACTCCGCTTGTATGTTTTAATATTTATATCAACTTTCATTCTATTCAAGCAACAGATTGCACAAATTACACTTGTCGCCTCGAATAATTCTCGCAGTGTCACGTACTACTGTGACGTACGCAGGACCATTCCTTGTATGTCACCTCCATCATGTTGGGGCGCGCGCCCATGAGATGAAGGGCAAGCGGCGTTCAGTCTGACGTTTCACCTCTTTCCGGGGCGCGTAGCGTTGCAAATCTTGGCAGGCGTGATCGTGAGCGCCCAGTGCATGCATTACACCTGTCAGCTCGAAATCCTCAAACGTGGGGAGGAGCCCTTTAAGGTGTTCACAGACACAGGAGAAATTGACCCTGCGCGATTATACCCTGTTAATAAGAGGCTGAAAGGTTCTTCTCGCCTTTTACCGGTCTGGCTATTTACTCCTGTGCTGCCCTTCTCAGCCATGGCGAAAAGAAAGAGACCCAGGAGCGTGTTTACTCGACGGTGGACACTTAACTTACCATGCTGGAATAATAGGAGAGACCGTGTTCTGCAAACCGTGCGGGAAAAAGGACAAGTGCACGGATATGCTAAGCCAATCCTGCCTTTGTGCGTCTTAAACTATAACATTTTTTTTGCTTTCCTGTCGTAGACACAGGTCGTGCACGTCTTTCTTCGAAAATTTGAATTTTGTAAAAGTTTATTGTGCCTATAATTACGATTCTGGGGGCCTAAAACTGTGTTTTGCCTGCCTATTTTTTTGGCGCCTAAAACCCGATTTTTTTAGTGCCTAAAAATCCGGCCTCTAGTAATAAAGCATCGTTTTTCGTTCGTTCGTCCATTTCACTTGAGCACCTATAATACTACTGAATCCAGGAAGACCTTCTATATATATATATATATATATATATATATATATATATATATATATATATATATATATATATATATATATATATATATATATATAAGAAAAAAACGGGTGCACGTACGAGAAAGCAATACTTTTATGCCTTACGTTTCGGCCGTGGCACGGCCTTCGTCAGAGAATGAAGGGTATACAACGCATATGCCGCTTTTAAGGGCCGGAGAAATCGCACTATCAGTAAGAACAGTGATTAGAAAATACATCAGCAGTCCCAAAACAGTGACAACATGAAACAGTGACAACATGAAATTTGATATCAGCATCGAGTGACAAGTACACTGTTGAAAACTCAAAGTATGAGCATGTAGATTGCGCAGGGCAATTATTTAAAGCAATGAAACACAGTTTAAACCACCAAAGGAAAACGCGCGAGATTAAGTCAGGAATGAGTGTCGAAGCGAATGTCATGGGCACATGTACGCACACAGAAAGATACTAGAGGAACCGTAACAAGAACAACAACAACAACAAAGAAAAAAAAAAAAAAAAAGAAATCAACTAGTCATTGAGGTCGCTATAGACAAGGGAACAGACGCTTCCACGCGTTATGTGAAAGAAAACCACTGGTAGCACACGTAATAATAAAAAAAAAAAAAAAAAAAAACACGAGTATCAATCTGCTCAACATTGTTACACAGAAAGAAAAGTGACGCGTCCGACGCTTTCGTTGATGCCGGAGTGAATACTGTTGAACTTGTTAATAAGGTAAGATTCGCGAACTTCTCGGTCATGATGAGTTTTAAATCCAGATTGCAGTATTGTGGCCTTGATTTTTTTCAAACGAGTGCCCTGGCATCTGGACATGCTTTGACAGTGGGAGATGAGGAAGGTTAGAAGCATGGGCTCTGTGGTTGTTAAAACGTAACCGGAATGATGTTTCGGTTTGACCGATGTATTGCTTGCGGCAGGTGGAGCACTCAAGCATGTAGATAACATTAGCGCTGTCGCAAGTAAAGTCTCCGTTGATTCTTAATGAAAAATTTGAGGCGGTGCTAGATGCCGTATGGGAACTAGTCATGTGTGGGCAAACCTTGCAGCGGGGTTTATTGCAAGGGTGACAGCCTCTGTAGTTGGACCGATTGTTTATTTTCGATGATGTTAAGGTATCATGCAGGTTGCGTGATCTACGATAAACTACCCTCGATGGTTCCGTGAAAATGGCCTTTAGGTGATCACTTTGAAGCAAGATATTGTGGTGTTTTTTCAGAATGCTGGCCACATTAGGAATCGAAGCTGAGTGCGTAAGGATGAGGTTAACACTGCTACGTGAAGAGTTTCCTGATCGTTTGGTACTTGTGAGCAAGTCTTTGCGATCGATGCTGTCCGCCTTCTCGAGGGCGTCGTCAATGATTCCCGCGGGGTATCCTTGCCTGGTCAGCGCACCCCGTAGGTCTTCGCAGTTGCGAGCGAATTCACTGTTGTCGGAGCAGATGCGTTTGAATCGAATGGCCTGACTATATGGAATACTGGTTTTGCAGTGCTTTGTATGGCTGCTATGGAAATGAAGATACTGATGTCTGTCGGTCGGTTTCCTATATAGCTTGGTCGTCAATTTCTGTTTGCACAGTGTCACTGTGACGTCAAGAAAGTTAACATCGGTGGCCGAATATGAGTGTGAGAACGATATGTTGGGATGAGCATTATTAAAATCGCCGATGAAAGAGAGAAGCTGGGATTCGCCATGATGCCATATTAGAAAAATATCATCGATAAAGCGCTTATAATAAAAAGGCTTCAAATCGCGGCTTGCAAGAAAGTCTTTTTCTTCTTCCTCATCTCCCACTGTCAAAGCATGTCCAGATGCCAGGGCACTCGTTTGAAAAAATCAAGGCCACAATACTGCAATCTGGATTTAAAACTCATCATGACCGAGAAGTTCGCGAATCTTACCTTATTAACAAGTTCAACAGTATTCACTCCGGCATCAACGAAAGCGTCGGACGCGTCACTTTTCTTTCTGTGTAACAATGTTGAGCAGATTGATACTCGTTTTTTTTTTTTTATTATTATTATTATTATTATTACGTGTGCTACCAGTGGTTTTCTTTCACATAACGCGTGGAAGCGTCTGTTCCCTTGTCTATAGCGACCTCAATGACTAGTTGATTTCTTTTTTTTTTTTTTTTTTCTTTGTTGTTGTTGTTGTTCTTGTTACGGTTCCTCTAGTATCTTTCTGTGTGCGTACATGTGCCCATGACATTCGCTTCGACACTCATTCCTGACTTAATCTCGCGCGTTTTCCTTTGGTGGTTTAAACTGTGTTTCATTGCTTTAAATAATTGCCCTGCGCAATCTACATGCTCATACTTTGAGTTTTCAACAGTGTACTTGTCACTCGATGCTGATATCAAATTTCATGTTGTCACTGCTGTTTTGGGACTGCTGATGTATTTTCTAATCACTGTTCTTACTGATAGTGCGATTTCTCCGGCCCTTAAAAGCGGCATATGCGTTGTATACCCTTCATTCTCTGACGAAGGCCGTGCCACGGCCGAAACGTAAGGCATAAAAGTATTGCTTTCTCGTACGTGCACCCGTTTTTTTCTTACACAGACCGAACCCACTGAACTTTCCTGCTGAATATATATATATATATATATATATATATAGTGCAGCAATAGAGCGATTACATGGCAACCCCTCCAAGCCGAAGCATTATTCATAACCTCATCCAACCGTCTGCCATCCTCGCCTATGTTTTCCAATCCTTGATATCTATTTCGTCGCACTGACAGGACATACGTTGCATGTAGAACATTACGTGGCCAGCGCACGTTAATTTTTTCTCTTAATGTCACCCATCGGCTATGCCTATTTGCTCTGTGATCCACTCTTTTGTCTTGCGTTTCATGTCTTGAAGAAGTAGAAATAGCGTCGCGGGAATGATATCGACACGACTGTTCGTTTTTCTGCTTCTTGGCGACCGGGTATCACTGTCTAAACTTCCAAAGGATTTATTGCTCGGCGCAGATCACGCCTGACTGCAGAAAAACCTTCTCGAATGTTTCTGAATGCTGTACTAATCTCATTTGAGAGCCTTTTCTAGTTAGGAGTCAGCGCTCGTCTGTGTTTTATATGTCTCCTGTGTTCGTCCAAGTCGCGCTCAATTTTTCCGAGTATGTACCAACTCGCTCAAGTCAAAGTGCTATTTGTGATCACCTTTGGCAAACAGTACGTCCCCGCTTCTGGTCCTTTTCTATCTCATTTACACTTACTTCTCGTGCGGCAGTCAAATATCGCACAAATCGTCATTGCGACGGACGGCGTGGATGGGAAATGCGAGAGCCGCACAGCTCGACTCGGTGTCGTCTGCTGCCATGTGCTCGGTGATGGCGGCGCATATGCCGAGATCGTATCCCAGAGTTCCGCGGTGTGACGTACTTGCAAGTTATGTATAACTAGCAGGCCTTCAGAAACACACTAGAGGAAGAAAACGTGAGGCCAAAATTTTTGCATCAGTACCCCTTTAACAAGCTTTTCTCTTTTTTTTTTTTTTTTGAGCTAAGAGGCAAGCGTTTAGGAAAAGCACGCGTCACTGTCCATGTTTTCATGAATTTGTCATATTGTGGTAACTGTGGTTAGTCCCCTTAGTTGAGCACTCATGTCAATTCACTGAAAACTTTCATTCCAGAAATGTTTTATGCGCTTTTCAAAACATTATCTTTGTGCTACACGCGTACCTATTCTTCTCCATTTTGGGCAACGAACATGCCGACGCAGCTGCTAGATCTGCGCACGAAGACGGTATCCAAGAAGCCATCCCTTTCTCAAGGACTGATGCTGCCATGAAAATACGAGCGATAGCAAATGAAGATGTTAAATCCCTGTGGAACGCAGCAAGTTTACGGCACACGCGTCTGCATAGGCTGGATCCGTCTCGTCGACTTCGGCCTCCGTCCGGACTCTCTCGACTCGAGACAACGGTGCTTTGCCGACTGTGGCTTGGTGTCTCTTTTACCAAATCTTTAGCATTCCGAATCGGCATGGAAGACAGTGCTGCTTGCGACCATTGCGGCAGCGATGAAACTATTGACCACGTGCTTTGTCACTGTCCTCTCTACAGCGCGCATAGACGGCCGCTAGCTGCTGTGTTGGCCCGCCTTGACGACAGACCCTTGTCAGAACAGTCAGTGCTCGAATGCCGACGCGAACTGTCTTCACAGAGAAAGTCAGTCAAGGCCTTACTGAACTTTTTGCATGGCAGTGGCCTATTGAATAGGCTATAGCGCCCTGCCCTCTTTTTCTTTTTTCTTTTTTATTCGCGCGTCTACTCTCCTCTTCACTTTCCTTTTCCATCTTTCTTTTCCCTTTCCCCTCCCCTTAGTGCAGGGTAGCAAACCGGATGCTACACTTCTGGTTAACCTCCCTGCCTTTCTCTCTTTTTATTCTCTCTCTCTCTCTCTCTCTCCATTTTCGCATTTTTGAAACTAATCTCATTTATCACATGAAGTTTCCCTTCGCGTGTCAGTCATTACTTCCTAATTCGCCTTCTCACTGCATCATTTTTAAGCATTCACATCACTGTTTCACGGATTCATGTCGCATAAGTTCAGACGCTATCTAGATCGTTCGGGAGATCTGAAGGCATTAGAGCAACATGTATGCTAATAAAAACTAAAGCACATTGTTCACTTTGTATTCGTAAATTTGAACCTGTCAATCGTTCCACCATGACTCCCTTACAACAAGCACATTTCAGCATTGATACTTACGTTTAGGATTAAGTTTATGCAGAATTCTTCTGGTTCCTGAAAATACACGCGAATGTATGTGTCAATTTATTTGCAGTTATAGCTCCATGCGTTATAATTCTCATGCATACACGTGCGCTTGCGGTTTGTACATGAATTCTCCAGACCGAAAAAGAAAAACCGACTGTTCGTACTCATTTTCGTTTCTGATTCCGCAGCATGTATATAAAATCATTTTTCGCGAGGAATCAACTGCAATTACTTTTTTTACATGTATTTAACGCAGAAACAACGTATACCAGTATTATCTACCATCACGTACAGAAACAGGTAACCAGAAGTAAAAAGGTAAACACCGAGATGTAAGCCAAGCTAAACCCGGTTGCTTACCCTACGCTAGCGACCATCAAAACAGCCTGATAGACTAGGCGAAACGAAGTTTGCACTTCGCTCACATAAAGCGTTCAATAAACGCAATAAAGCGTACATCATCCATTTCGAAATAAGCGGTTATGTGGCTAGCGCATCTCAAGAATCGGTGCAACGTGTCGAGGCGCATATGGAAGTGGTTCCAAGATTTTTTCGGTCAAGTTAGTCATTAAAGTGTCCTCATGCTGTCCGAAGAGCGTGTCTCTCCTCGTGGTAGGGGGGGGGGGGAGGGGGGAGGTAATTTAAGGAAGAAGTGAAGAGAAAATGGAACCCCGTAACTGTCTCTATCAAAGTAGGACACATCAGCAGTGGTTCACAAGGGAAGGGATGAAGTGGGATTAAAAGAGAGAGTATAAAGTAAAAATGGGAGACGATTAGAGAAGATCGCGGACTTGGCCCCGATCGGCGAGTGGTCTTCGGAGAGAGGACATCGCGGACGGGACAACCGTGAAGCTTGAAATCCACCGAGCGACTCCTCGTGGTATATTATAAAGAACCGGCCCACAGTGCTTTAGATTGTGTTTAACGGCAGAAGTATGGCTGTTGGTGCTGTCCTCTGTCTCATTAAGGAGTGAGAACGTGTTTGCGACGGCTACTATGCCTAGTAGCACACGTTTAAGGGGTAGTTTGTGCATTTTTTTCAGAAACGAAGGATTGTGCAAAAAAATTAGCACACCATAGACAGAGACGGCGACACCCGCGCAAATGCCACATGCTAGTATGCCCGCTGCTATGTCACAAACTAGTCGTGCCCCCCCAAAAAAGCAGTAGTAGTTCAGGGGAAATGGAAGCTTCAAGAGTTGGAAAATTCAAGAGCCCCCCATTTGCCCCCCTTTTCACCAATCTGGAAAATGGGGAAAGTGAAGCCTGGTGTGGCCATTCCTCACGTACTGCTTCTCTTTTTTCTTTCTTTCTTTCTTTCTTTCTTTCTTTCTTTCTTTCTTTCTTTCTTTCTTTCTTTCTTTCTTTCTTTCTTTCTTTCTTTCTTTCTTGCTTGCTTTCTTGCTTTATATACTTATTTATTTATTCTTAACCGGTAGCGGCCGTCCGCGGAACGCTATTTTTTGGGCGGGATCGCTGTGGCGTCTTTCATGTTCTTTCCAGCAATCGTCAGCCTCTAGAGCGGTCCAACGAAAGAACAATCAGGTGGTCATGAAACGTGGCTTAGGAATTCAGTCTTCTCGAAGTCGGAATGTTTTTGAAATGTGTAATCCCGGAGAACTACCTTATGTACTGTCCAGATCACTCTTAGTGCGCCAACAGCAAATATTACAATGAAGAGACCACAGCAAGTGTACTGCTGCCCAATTGTTTTTTTTTTTCACTCCTATGCTTCAGTTCAGTTCTCACTAGGCAAGCATATGCGCGTGGCCAAGTAGTTAATTCTCGTCTTTTTTTATACACGCGTTTTTCTTTGGAATGTCTCTTTACTATTCCACGCAAAGAGTTATAGAAAGGTTTAATACACACCGTGCTTTGTGTTCCTCTTTACAGAGTGATGTACCGTGTAGGCAGAGGTAACAATGTCTTAAGCCATGAAAAAAAATGCAGTTACCACCTGGAGTAAAATAATTTTTCTTCACATAACGCACTGGAACATTGCCTGTCATAACACGAATGCAGGAACAGGGCTTATTCGTTCAGTGAAGAGATGGCTGTTTGCTTTGCAGGAAGCCGGAGACAATAGAACGTGTTTTTCTTGACTGCTGAGATACGGTCTTTTTGCAGAACGTCTTTCAACGCACATTAACAAAGGATTTTCCCCTTGACGCCTACGGCATCAGATTTCTGCCAGTTGAAAAAAGAGGAAGGCTTACCATTCGATCTAGTTATTTTATTAGGCAAGCAGCGTATATGGCAATCTAGAATGGCAATGCGCCATGCTGATATTAATACACGTCCAGTTCGATAGTACTTCTTTGAATCTATATGTTCATTTGTGGAAACACAAAAGGTCCAGCAAGATGCACCTGAATGTCTTCAAGTGGAAAGCCTTCTACAAATGAAGCTATTTTAAGAAGCCTCTAATCTCCGAAACTCGTGTATCTTTTCTTTCTTTTAACTGCGGAGCACCTCAGGGCGCCGGCCGTCGTGTGCTATGATCGTATGCGTCGTCATCGCTTGGCGTAACGCAGACAAAACCAGATATAGCATAGCCAGATCTAGCATATTGAGCACGCGCTCGCGACAAAGAAAAGTCTTCTCGCTCTTGTTCTTCGAGGGCCTGGATGGTGACTATTAAGTGCGGCGAACTTTAGGGGCCCGGGCTATCGTATGTTGTCGCAGGCTGTCGTCGCTTCACGTAGCGCAGGCAAAACCACGTATAAAAATTGAAAAGGAGGAAGCAAGCGAAAGACAGAGACAGAAACAAAGGGTAAAAATAGGCAGAAGAAAGGAAATGCATGGAAATAAACAGAGAAGAAAAGAGAAAAAACTGGAAAAGAGAACAAGGAAGAGGGAGAAAACCGAAGAGAAAAAAAAGAAGGCTGCCCAGCTCCGCACTTCCTTCAGGCTTGGTACCACCAATGCGAAGCTGCCTTTTTTTTTTTGTTTCTTTTTTTTTTGTTATTGCTGTAAGTATGTACATAGGCAATAGAGAAAGAAAAAGTGGGTGGACTAGTGCTAGAGGCTTTCGCTTTCGAACTGCGGGGACCTAGGTTCAAACCCCAGCTTTGGAAAGAAAATTGGTTTTGTTCGATTTATGATTTCTTTGGTGCGCGCACCAGCTGAGCGCGAAGATAGTTTTTTTCGAACACCACCAACTACACAGGTCCGTCAATATAAGCTTCGCAGGAAAATTTGTGAACGCGTGTCGCTGGACCTGGAGTTTCGACAAGAGAACTGGTCTTCTTCGAGGTTACAACTACGACTGCAACCCTGAAGGTTGCAGCATTGAAGAAGACAGCTGCGTTTGTTGAAGCATCGCACCAGCGACACCCCGTGTTCATGAATTTTGCATTTATAGAGGTCATATATGGTATAGTAACGTTGCTTCCATTACGGCTATATCAGGTTGTAGTAGTATTTTTATATGGGGATCTATGGCATATAAGCGCCGGTCGAATCTGTGCTGGCGGTAAATGCCCGTACACGCTGATATAGCACAATAACACGTGAAATGCAAAGGTAGGTATACGTTCAGCTCATGCAGTAAAAACACATTCATTTCATGAAAGCAATTAAAACAGCATAGATTGAATGCTTTGACACTAAAGAGATCCAATAAATATTTTTTTTACTTTGACACGCTTACCAAATATCTTCTTGTGTAAGAAAGTGGTGCCTGCAGTCACACCCAAATTTTTTGAAACTTTCCTATCCTATCTTTTTGAGTCTTCTCTGTCATCTTCTCATAAATATAAAACGTTCTCATGCCAAGCATAAGCACCACGATGAGAAGCATTCGAGCAACAAATGCCGTCAAAGGCCTTGTCGTCACTTAAAGCATACAACTTTCCCGTGAGCGTTATATATATATATATATATATATATATATATATATATATATATATATATATATATATATATATATATATATATACATATATATATATATATATATATATATATATATATATATATATATACCGTCGACCGCAACGATCCAACTGTGAAAGGTCAAACATTATTCAGGCTTACCCCGTCGACCCTTTGGCAGGGACACGATGTTTTTAACGCTTATTTACGAGTTACCTTGCCTACCGTGACATTTACGTGCTTGATAAGAGCATAGCAGGGGTCCGGCTTGTCGTCCATCCGTAGATCTCACGTAGCGTTATCACGCTCAAAATCAAGTTACCAATACAGGCCTAAAACAAGGCTAGCAATGCTCAAAACCAGGCTAAAATAAACGAATAATCTATAAAATGATATAATAAACAGAAATAACCATGAAGTAAATGAAATAATCTACCTAAAATCGCTAGAAACTATTCGGAACCATGCGGCTGATACATGCCCCCGCAAGAAAAGGCGCCACCGCCTCACTAAGCGCGCCATCTCTACTACACCGAGTTTGCGAATCTCTCTCACCAGGTTCTACGCATACCGGGGAAACCCTATATTCCTACCTCAAGCACAGACGCATTGACGGCTTGGTAAACGATGCAGTAAGAACTCCACGAAAGGGAATTACTGATTGCGCGTACTACACACTTCCTGACTTTTTTCCGGTAGGTGAGCTGTATTTAGCGCAGGATTTAGAACTATGACAATCACTACACAATTTTTTTTGCAAAAACATCTGCAGAAAGTGTTTCAAAACACTGCTGCTTTTTCCAAGCACAAGAATATACAGAACACAAAAATGAAATGAAAAACTACGAAAATACATATTACAATGGTTGACAAAGTTACGCCAATACTGGGCAAACATTTCTATACGTTTGCTGAACATTTTGTACCTGACGCAAAGCTAGAAACATGAAAAAGGGGCGGAGGAAAGAGACAGAGGAGCGCCAAACTACCAACTGTTTATTGCCTTCGCGGCGGAAAAAACAGGTAAACTTCCACACATGCGCAGTGACGAGAAAGAGTTACCCCCAAACATGACATCACGTGAGCAGTTCATTAAAGAAGGACAACTCAGATTGAAAGAGTACAATGGATGTGTCACTGACGCAAGTGGACCCGTTTCTTCTAATATGATACGCCTCTAGTAGTTCCCTTGCTGTTTGATCTCTGCTTTTGCCGATAATCCTAGCTTGCGCGAAACGTGGCACACACGAGCATGACATGCCATTCGCAATGCCCATAGACTGTCGCGCCCCTAGCGGAATTTAGGAGCGTCCTCTCATGGATGATCAGTAGACGACACCATGGCAGCCCTACGCAGTCGCGCACTTGTTCGGCAGTGTTAGCAGGAAACAAACACTACGAGTTTGCATGTTTCCTGCTTCAGTGAACAAACCGGGCCCTCCGTGACACGATAAATCTGACTCGTTCTTGCGAGACGCGAAGTTTTCGTGAAAATACGAGCCAACTCGCGCGTTCAACGATGACCCACATCGTACAAATATCAGCTTCGCGAGGTTTTGTGTAGCCACGTAGGTTAGTTAAACGCTGTCGTCTGACCTTCTCAGTTGAAACTCACCTTGTTTTACTTGCATAGAGCATTCGTCAGTGCTCTTGTAGTGCATGAATTTATAACATTGTAGGCGGGAAGTTACGCGAGCTAGCGATGTGTAACTGAGTAATCTCAAATTGGCCAGCGCTGCGCCGCTTGTTTTTGTACGTTGGTTGATAGATGGCAGCACTCTGCAAGCGATTTGTTTGTTGACTGGTGTGAGAGCAAGAAGTTCTGCCAGGTTCTGCGCACCCAGATAACGTTGTGACGAGGACTAATCGAAGTCGTTCGGCGGAGGAAATTCTTCAGATTGCTGTCAGCAATGATGTTAAGAGAAACCGTCTTGACGACGAGGATGTTTCACTGGACGGAGAAGGCTGTGAAAGCGTGTGTGTGTGTGTGTGTGTGTGTGAGGAGTGTGACAGCGACGATGAACGATCAGCTGCTAACTCACGAGGAGCGAGTTGCACTTCACGTCCCCTCGCGCGCTAATGTTTTTTCACGCTCGTAAGTCACTTTGATTGTATTTAATGTATAGTATCCTTCAGCGAGATCAAAATAGTTTTTCTTGTACATTGCACGTAGCGCGATTATTGTGGATATTATCGAGCGCCGCATTCCGCCAAAACACTCCAGTTCGGAACAGGGAAGCGAAATGGTTAGAGCGATGAAACGTGCAGTCACGGCCACAATCCACGCCTATCGGCTCACTTCTCGTGTACTTCACCGGTACCTTCCGATCAGCATAGTTGTTCGACGCATTTTCGCAACGTCGAAGAATTCGTCGTTGCGAAAAGCATACGTGCGTGTTCTTTTCGATATTCATGTTTCGATCGTGCTGATCGAACCTGCGGCATCCGAGTGCATGAGTCTGAGCATGGCTGTGGTACAAGCGCTACTAAATAGGATGTTAAATGCTTGTGTTCCGTTGAAGAAGCAACTCCGCGTTCCTGACTGCGCAAGTAATGACGACGGCGTATGTTTACAAACCATCGCCACGTTAAACGTTCGGTCCCGTGCAGCAGCGATGACGCTACTCGCTAGCGGCCTACCACTGCGGCAAATCCATCAGGCAGGCTCGGTACACAGTATCTCGGAGTGCCGTTCAGGTCATACGTCAATTCTAGTTCATGAAGTTTTCTGCAGTATGCACAGGATTTCGCACAGCATCGCTTATGCACGGTAACGGAGCTGAAATATAACCTTTCACACCGCGGCAAATAATTAGGTGGCGAGCTTCCATGGTTTGAGAAAGCATTTCGGTCTCATATCCATTTCAGTGCAGCTCATGACTTCATCCGGTGAAAGTGGAACGGGCCGTACGTACGCACGTCCTATCTGTTCCTATGCTAACAAACGGATTGACCCTCCATCGGGCGCCATCTTGAATCGTACAGCGCGCCACCTATAGTTCGTGGGCATTGCGAATACTAGGCAAGATGCGCACCATCACTCTTACCAATGCTGTTGGCCCTTTCTCATGTTTCTAGCTTTCCGCCAGGTACAAAATGTTCAGCACACTTAGGCACCAACTCGCCCAAAAACAAGTTCTTCTAGAGTACATTTCTGTACGAAGACGCCGGTAAATGCTTTCAAAGGTTCGAGAAAAGTTGGCTGTCTTACTCACTAGATCTTTGCGCCTGCCCGTGTTGCATGCGCAAACTCACTGCGGGATTGGTGCCCACCACTGAAACATTCAATCAAAAATTTCTGTATATCTTGTGTTAAAGAATTAAAGTAGTAAAAATGTCACATGTTTAACAAACAAAAGAATATGGTGACTTATACGTAGGTGCATGATGCTGAAAAGGATTTGACAATCGCAATACTGGCTGGCTGCGCATCTATTGCTTTTCAATATAAGACAATACATACCGCTAGTCTCCTCGCTGAAATTGCTACAACACAAAACTCGGCAACAAAATTATTCGAGCCCGTATTCTGGAAAGCCTACAAAATGGGCCCCTACAACAAGCCAGAAAATTCGCAGTTTAATTGATGAAATATGCCTGTTGCGTCATGCAGGTTGCTTTCTCTGTAATGTTCCTCCCAAAAATTTGTTCCGCCACCGTACTATTTCTTGATAACGATGAGCCGACGTTTTACAGTGGAGCTGTTAACCTTTTCGTTATGCCGTTGGTCGTCAACAGAAAACTATCGTCGTAAACAGGAACGCGCTTTCTTCGTCCTCTTCTTCCTTTTAGTTGTCGTCGTCATCTTCTGCTCCGCTCCCACAAGTGCGCCGATTTGTCCAATGTGAGATGCCATAATTCTGATGCGTGGGAACAGGATCACACAGGGCGAGAGGGGGGCAAGAAAGAGAGAGAAAGAAAGGGAGAGAAAGATAGACAAAAAAACAGAAATAAAGAGAAAGAGAAAAATTCTTGGCGAAAAAAAATTTATTTGCGAGGCGGGATTGAAACCCGTCTACCTGCCAATTGAAGTCGTATCCACTCGGCTATCAAAGCACGCTAGTAGATCATAGCATAGCGCATGTATATAATAGTACGGCAATGGGTTGGGAAGGGAAGGCAGGGTGAGGAGGAGATTGTGAGGATAAGGAGGAGGGATTAGAGGAGAGGAGAGAGTAAAGCATTGCATAGGGAAAACAAAAGAGAACTAGAGAAAGAAAGGGAAGAACGACGGAAAGAGAAAGAAAGATGACAAGAGCAATAAAAAAGAAAGGAATACTTATTAAAAAAGAAATAGAAATAAACAGATACAAAAAAGACGTAGAAAAAAACAGAGAAGAGAGACAAAAGGTAGAGGCAGAAAGAAACATAATAATGAATAGAAACAGAGAAGGCCACCCAACCCAACACTTCCTCCAGTCTTGTCATCACTACTGCGAAGATGATTATTTTTTTTTCTTATTCGAATTATTTTTGCCCGTTTCTAGGTGAAGGCAGATCTTTTTTTCGAGAACTTTGATGTATATTTTCAAGCAGCCTAGAAAGTGGGTGTTCGCCTTGTACGCTAATATAACGCTGTTGAGCATAAGTTCAGGGGAAGACGGAAGCTTGAAGAAATGAAAGATCATTGCACGCGGGATTTCACAGGAGTCAAAGTTTCGACAAGAGGCATTTTCTTCTTTAAGGCAGCAAGGTGCTGCCTTGCCTTGAAGAAGACAGACCGCTTGTCGAAACGTTGGCTTCAGCAACACCCAGTGCTCCAAGGGTTTTCGGGGCTCAGAGAAGACAGACAGCACTGTTCAGCACCAAATTTCCAACATCTGCCGCGGCTTCTATGGCGAGATGTCTGCTGCAATAAGTGAGACATAATACGTAGACTAACAATCCGCGACATTGGAAATACGCCCTCTACTAATGCTTCATGTCGTCTTCGTATGATTATTGCTAACAAAACCTGGGCCCATCTGTTATCTTCTGTCTGTTTCACTTTGTCACCCACAAAAAAAAAGCACTCGAGAACTCCGTCTTTTTTTTTTCGTAACTATAATGTTCCTTTCTTCTTTTTTCGTTACACAGACATGTCGGCTTACCATTCCCTGTACATATGTCGCGAGGTTAAGCGGGGCATTTTTAACAACACTGTAATGTCATTTGTTATAATAGTCTATTTTTGGTCACCCAAGCAAAGTTTTCCTTAAGAAAATGTATGAGGACAATACAAAGCATGCTGCTGAAGGCTGCTAGGCAAAAAGTCAGCTACTTTAGCGCAAGATTCAGATCGTCCGTAACAGATAAACCTTAAATAGCAGATAACGCCCTCAATGTTTACTTACCTGAATTAGCGAGCGCCACGTCTTCGATTATAATCACGATGGCGACGAGTGCTAGGGTAACAAAGGCAAAGTTCATGGTGGCCTACAATACCATACTCGTCAGCCCGTATGATTCAATTGCCAGTGCGTTCATGCTTTTCTACCAGACATGCCGCACTGCACCGTAGCTAGAGGATCGCACGTACACCTAGGAACCAATAGGTATTATTATTTAAGAAGACACAATGCGAATGCGGTTTCATTATTCTGTCTCTCAACTGCGTCTTTCCCGGCATAACAAAGCCGAATATACACTGGAATACAACACAGTGCAAGAGAACAAGTGGCTATAGCTTATTCAAGCATAACCAGGTGCAAACTTTCAAATGCTCCTTTCGTGTCCAAAAGTAACAATGCCATAAAAATTGTTCGTCATCATCGGCAGTTCGCGCACATGTGGCCGACGCAGTGCGCAGCGCCTCAGCGACACGGCGGCCACCATAGATAACAGTGCGCTAGCGCACTCTCATTATAGATAGGCGCAGTTCGCGACAATTTCTTTAAGCAGCTACGCGGTGACAATTTTTTGTTCTCACAATTTTATTGCAGTATATATGCTGGTATTTCTGTGGACTGTCATGTCTTGTGACTCACGAACAGAAGCTATGGGTGTACACAGCAGACTTCTCATCGTCAAGGATCCCACCTGGTATCAATTTGTCTGGAGGCCTCTTTTTAAGCCATAAACACCTTAAAACTTCTATTCATCACTGTTTATTAATATGGCTGAATTCATATAATCTTATTTTACCACCACAAATATTTATCTCTAACTTCTGACCAGTGTACCGTATTGTCACGTTACATCGGACTAGCACTACACAGAACCTCTATCTATCTGAACACCAGATCATCGGGCTGCACCAATCCCTGACAGCATGACTTGACCATGTTTTCATTTCCTTGTTCCTCAGCGGCACGTACAAGTCGACGAGTAACGACACCGCATTGCACAAAGCATGACAATATCCCCAACACCCTCGGCAGCCTTTCTTATGTCCACTGCAGGACGAGAGCTTCTCCCAGTGACCGTCAGCTTGCCCTGTTCTGCGCGAGCTGATGTCATTTTATAGCTATAAATTTCTTAAAGAGGCTCTGCAACACATTTCCAAGTAATCATCGAATGGCTTCATCAAAGGAGTTTATTGCCTCACAAATCAACCGCCGCAAAAATTTTTAGGATTCGTTAAGTACGAACGGAGCCACTGGGATTTGTTGCACGCATTAAGCGCTGCTCTCTCCTTTCGTGATGGCGAGCGCGCCGAAAGCTACGCAGGAAGGAAGATGACAAGGATGCAAGAAGCTGCGTCGTTTCATGAGCGCGCATCATTACTTTGAGCACTTTCATTTATTGTTAACACGATAGCGTTTTATGCCGGGGCCACCAAAACTTCAGCCACGTATTTCCGTCACGGAAATGAACACGGAAAGAAAAAATGTACACGATCAGATGGTAAAGAAAAAAGTCCCGTCAACGGTAGTCGAATCCACGACCTCTCGGTCAGCGACAACAGCTTCGTGCACGCTATCCACTGTGCAAGGGTCACTTTTTTTTATGACCCTGCGCCATGGTCACACTCTTCAGAGGCTTTACAAACGCGCCTTTTATATGTCACGCTTTTCTCACGCGGTACCTTTAGTCGACGGGGTGTTATCGCCCTCTGGAAGTGGTAAGTGAAGTAATTCATCGTGACCGTGACCTCCGCGATTAGCTCCTCGAAGGTGTCGTTGCTGCGCGTCCATCCCATTTGGCGCGTTTCCGAAAGAAGTGCAGTTTTTGCCAACGCCTGAAAACACGGCTAGGTGGCGAGCTTAGTTCAAACGTCAACCTCACTAACGAAAATAGCTCTGGGACGCACGCCTGCCTCGCCTGGCTGTAACACCGGGTTCCACGCTTACGCTGGCCCTGAGAAAATCGCAGCTGGGCTATAGGGCAGACACGATGCGCGTTGCGTTTCCTTCTAGCCCGGCAGCCCAAGTGCAGTCAAGGACGCTCTCATGGCTGTCACACCACTTTTAGGGGCGAAGCACCTTAGGGCCGAGGCTTGTCCATCCGGTGTCCGTCCCGGTACGGTAGAGCACCGCGTAAAAGGTTAACAAAAGGTTAACAAGAACAAAATAAAAGGCCACAGCTCCGTAAAAACACCGACATTTAAGCACCCGTCAATCGGAGCATATGACAGAACAAAAGGTTAACAAGAACAAAATAAAAGACCACAACACCATAAAAGCACCGACATTTAAACAACTATCAATCAAAGCATGTGACAAAAAAAGGTTTAACAATAGTCGAACATCAGTCATAATTGTGACGACACAATATAAAACACCTACAAGCACAAACCCTTTATACTAGTGGGCGACTTCAGGGTAGACATTATGGACCTTAGGACATAGCTTTGTCGTCAACTCTTTATGTCAGTTTACGTCACTTTATGTCACTCAATTTACATTATATGTGGCAACGCTCGGGTAGCGTACGGCTACTTACCCATACAATACCCGCAAATTTTGCAGTGAGCGCCTTCAGTAGCCTACAGCACGCAGGTATTCTTCCCCCTGCTCTTATGCTCGAAGCGGCGAAATATCGTAATAAACGCACGGCTTACGTCGAATATTATCTCTGCGAACACACAATGATACAGCATTGCAAACTTGTTACTTTATTAAAGCAAAACACTAGGACACACTCCTGTTAATGGCCTATTGGCACCAGTGTTCTGGTACGAAAATAAGAGCAACTGCACTTTGAGTTGCTCGAGCACTGTGGGTACGCTTGACAGCTTTCTTTAGATGTCACTGACTTGCTTTTGTATCATATGTTGCTAATAGAAAGAACATAATTGTTTTTAGGCCATCAGAAGAGAAGCAACACAGAGAAGCAACACAGCAACAAGGCACTCATTGCAAGATTCTTGGCAGAGTTTTCATTGTATAATATGGCCCTTGCACTTAACAGCTTTTACGTTTCACAGTTATGCATTTCCTATCTCATTCGTCCTCTGAGCGCAGTTTTCACGCGCAAGTGGAGCTCGTCCGCCGTCGAAGCGGTGCTTATGTAATGTGAGTGCCCGCAGCATCGAGCGGCCGTTGCCGCGGATTTGTCAAGCGGCTGATCGCAAGACAAAGCTTGCTCTACCATGCAAACTTACTGCGCATTTGTTGTTACGGAGTTGCTTTTTGCGTACAATTACTTTCAACAACTTATACCCCATTTTCAGTCCATAAAAAACGACGCGGCCGTAAGGCTGCGTCGTATCCTTCGTTTGTGTTTTCGTGTTCTTTTGCGCCGTTTTTAATCATGAACACATACCAACTCGCCCAACTGTCAGTATTGCTGAAAGGCTGACTTGGCCACATGTGACGCGTTATAACTTGTTAACATCCAAAATAACGCAGCGTTTTTTTTTACACAGAATGGTAGATGAGGTCCTTGACTTCAGTCACGGGGATTTTAAAAAAAAACTAATAATGGCCTTTTTGAGAAAAAATATTTTCAAACTTTGGTGTTTTTGGTAAACCACTTACGTTTCATGACAATTATGCAGTAAAACAAAACGCAATAAAACCGCGAAAGTTATTTAAAAAGGAAGCGATAGTATCAAAGTTGATATGTATCGAGTTTCATTATCCCCGATTTAAGTTGTTTGTATGAATTAATTGCTGAAATACAGGTATTTTGTGCGGTTTGCCATGTTTGTGATTTTTTTCCTCTGAAGTTGTTCAGCAAGTAAGAAGCACAATTAACTCACAAGATGGTCTATCACTTGTTCTTTATGGCAAATAAATATTATGATCGAGAAGCGTACCGTCTTTTATTTACGTGCGCTCAAAGTTCAAAAATCGTGATATTGGCGGAAAAGCGTTTTTTCGCCACCAAAATTCATATATTTTTTTTCAGGCGAACAAATTTTTTTTTCACAAAACTAAGTTCGAAACCATTGTTCTAGCCCTATAATGCCTAGGTTCACAGTAAATTTCATCAAAATCGGGAATGGTGACCAGGACATCGTGTTCGATCTTATCTGGACGCACCCTTGAGAGAATTATATTTTTCTTGAATAAATTATATAAGCAGCACAAACAATCATGTGATTGTTTGTGCTGCTTATTCGAACTGCAAGTGTCAGAGCATTTGATCTCCCTCGTTCAGATGGCAGCTGAAGTCCTTCGGTCAAACTTTTTTTCTATTCAGTCAGGACAGCAGAAGCTAAAACTGCACGTGAACCTCTCTCTACCCGCTTCGACGTAGTTGAGAACCAGCATATAGAGAAATGACCGGAACTTTTACTTGTACAACTCCTTCAGGCCAGTAAACGCTATTGCCATAGCTGAAGTAACCATGTGTGGACAACATTTGTGGAGATTTTGTTCAACAACTACGCCATCCACTTCGTTACGACAGATGACTGTCGCGGACTTTGCTGATATATGATAGGGAAAGTCTACAATCTTTCAAGATTCGTATCCGTTTATTGAAAAGTAGTTCTGGGGAATGCACAACTTTGGTAAGGAAGTGTGGCACAAAAATAACTATCGTCGGTTGCATTCATCTCTTGTTCCTGTTTACATCTTCAAAGTTTAATTGTATGCAATGATGAAAGTATCCGCTGGTCATGCGTTTATACAATATCGGAAAGTGGAGACCACAGTGTCCCCGCTTGTTACAGTTCTGAAAAATGTAGCGGAGAAACAGAATGAGTACTTCAACGAGCATACACTTGGGCATGTTGGTAATTCACATTTCCTTTTATTAACGCACACAAAAATAGTACTAACTGAAAGGAACCACGCAGGGTGACTCTGTGTTGTTGTGTATATATATATACTATTAGAGTATAGCGTCACGAAAGCACGATATAATGACATAATAATGGTGGACGCCGTAGTGTAGGGAGCCGATTATTTCGATCAAATGGGGTTCTTTAACGTGCATTGAAATCTAAGTACACATGTCTAAATAACTTTCACATGCATCGAAAATATGGCTGCTGACCCGCCGGCCACAGACCCGTGGCCTTGGGGTCAGTAGTCGAGCACCATAACCTCTAGACTACCACAATGGGTTATTTGAAGAAAATTCCTGATACCAGGTATGTGAGACGGGTATGAAAACGGCAAGAGGCAGTTTTCATCGATTCTCCTGCTCTAGCCTGCTTATCGTTTCAGGGAGCTACGCTGGACAGGCGCACAGGCGCACAGGTGCCCTGATGGTGCTCTCTTCCCTCTCCTCTCTTTCTTTCTTTTACTCCCTTCGTCCCTTCCCCCCAGTACAGGGTAGCAAACCGGACGCGCGTCTGGTTGACCTCCCTGTCTTTCATTTCTTTCATTCCTCCTCCTCCTCCTACGCCGTGGCGTGCAGATGACACAAAACACATACCTGCTTTCGCACTTTTGCTAGCCCGTTCATCCTCTTCCATGGCTACTTTCTGGGCCGTTCTTCTGGGCCTTCTTGTTATCTTTTTCCCTGTTAGCGTTATCCTTGTTATCTGTCTTGTTATCCTTCTCCGTGTCTGTCTTTTTTCCCGTTCTCCTTGCCGATGTCCTCATCTAGGGGCGTACACGGGTTGAAAGGGAAAGTGCATTGGAAATAATGCTATGCAAATACATTTGTGACACGTGACGACTGACATTTCCTAGACACCAGAGCTCACTTTAACTTACGCCAGCGCCTTCAAATTTTGTTGCTACTTATTTTAGAAAAAGCAAGCCAGTCATCCGGCAAGTATTATTGCCCTCTAATGGAACTGAAACAGTTATATATTCGGCCATGAGTTTCCAACTTTCAGACTACAAGTCCTCAAAGTTTACTTTAGTGCCATATTCTGTTTTATTTTCAAAGCAACAATGTTGCGCGAAAAATGCCACCTCTTGTGTAATATTATCAGTATGTTCACTGTCGGTCATGTGTACAATAGCAATGTTATTTCACCCCGTCAAGCAAATCACATTTCTTGTTTACGAGTATAGGACACACGGCCCTGATTGACCCCATAACTTAGGTTTCTTTCGCTTCAGATGCCCCAGACACTGCCCTCGACTGTCTCCGATAACCTTTTAAAAATTATAGCCAAACACTCTACTGCACCATTTTTTCCTCGTGGTTCCTGTTGAGGTAAAATTGTATGTCTCTTACAGTGATGTGAACGTTGTGGTGACACTCAAAACCTATATCGCGGGAAAAAAATTCGTAGAGTCACAACTTTAATACAGGGGTGGCTTACCAACGAAGCTTTAATTCACATTCACTCTTTCATCTCTCCGCTGACTTGCCTTAAAAAGATGACAGTGATATTTACTTGTAATCACCGTAGATGCCTAGGTGACACTCGACAAGACTCTCCGATGGTACTTGCTGGAGCGGAGACCATTACATCTAACATGACTGATGTAAGAGCGTATATGCTGTTTTCAAAACCATGGCTGAAGTAAGAGCACTGATGCTGGGTTTATACTGAGTTTATGTGTTATACTGGTTTCGGAAGCATATTTTCAATTGGGCAAAGTATATCCTCATATCTCATTACTTATTAGGTGAGAACAGACTATCAAGAAAAAAACCGGTTTCACATCATGCTGATGTGACCTGCGACCTTCGAATAACGCTTCCGACGCTCTACCAACTGAGCTGCGGCGGCGGTCATCCCTCCGTCCACTTTATGGGTATATATGTGCAATTAAACGTAGCAGTGTCAGTCAGCGCCGCCAGTAGCCATAACGGCGAGCGTGGAAAACCTTTTTTTTTTTGCCTGTTGGCGTCACGTAGCACGTGATCTTACTACGAGCTGGCAGCTGATCCATAATTCCTCGCACACTACCTGAAGGTATCAAGTATGCCAGAACGAATCCCTCGCTATGAGTGAAGGAGAGTGTAAATTCAAGGGCTCCTTTTTGCTTTGTTGGACACAATATTAATGATAACTAACAGACAAGGATGCCAAGGAAAGTTGGTGTTATTAGTAGTCATTGACTCATTGTAATGTAAATGTGAACAGTTATAAACAGGCATGACTACAGTCTTGCGTCTGAGAGCCGAAGCATTCGTAAGGCTCTTTATCGTATATCTGCATCTCATTACATGTTAGGAGAAAATAGACCGTCCAGAAAAACATGGTTTGATTACCATGCTGATATCATGGGCAAAATTCATCACAGTTTAGCTTTGTAAACAAACAGCAAGTGAACTCACCTGCGTTTCTGCCTCCGGTGCCGGCATTCTCTAAAACCGTCCGTGCTATGTTGTTTCCAGCGTCACCCACTGGAACATGTGTAAGGCGCATACATTTTACACCCTTGGGACACAAATATCTTGTAGTTAGTAGAATTATATAGATGCGATCTAAACTTCTGTGTCTCTGAAAGAAAGACTTTTGCGGAGTTATTAAATTATATGTTTTAGGGGTGTTCATGTTCTTCTTAGGAGGTCCGATTGCAGTCTTTGTTTTCGGCACCTTTTTCTGTATATTAACATTGAGTAATCTTTCTAATCGTCACAATAAACTGATTCTGATTCAAGCACATTTTCCGGGAAGGAGACATGTATAGCCTCGTCGCCACAATTTGTAGTCAAGCTTGAACGGCTGTCCTGTGCATTGTACCGTTCGGCTGAGGCTACGTGTCCCCGTGGTCTTCGCTATATTATCGGCATTGATTCAAATGATAAGCAGTAAAAAGAACACATTCGTCAGTGAGGAAGCTCTGTGCTGCAGCCTCCAATCCACTCATTCTCATATACTCATAAATAGAAACTATGACGATGGCAAAGCCACCGTGTCCGTCTTCGCATTAATCTACCGTACAATACTCCGGGTTCATTTAGGGATTTACTGGAAGAGCACTGAGACTGCAGGTGGTAGCTTGATCCTGACATAAAAAAAAAAAACTTCCTACGTGCACTGACTAGCAACAAAAACTTTTCTACGCTTAACTCTTCCCAGTAGCACGAGCTGCGGGAGCATGGCTGTTCAAATCAGTTGTGCAAAACCCAAATAACATCGCGAATTATGATCAGTGCTTGAGTAGGAAGTACTTACGTGAAGACAACGATGTAGGTAACATTTGCAATGCGATCATTGTGCCCATACTTCCACCGCCATAGTCTGTAAGTAAAGGTGTAAAAGGAAGCTATCTCATGGTCTCCAATTGATTTACCTTCTAAATTAACATGTACTACACTTAGCGGGCAGGAGGGTAAGAATATTCCATGAATAATACAATATAGGTGATAATGGGTACTCAATGCATTGTGGCACTGCAATGAAGCCAATCATGTCCTTAAAGTGTATGCTTCGTGTCTGCGTAGATAAGGCGGAAGACATTTCATGGCTAAAAGTTTGGTATAGCAGAAGTGCGTCAGTCAGTCTCTTATGGTTATGCTATTAGACTAGTCCGCCCTAGTGGATCAGTGGTTACGGCGCTCGGCTGCTGATCCGAAGGTCGCGGGTTCGAACCCGGCCGCGGCGGTCGCATTTCGATGGAAGTGAAATAGTAGAGGCTCGTGTACTGTGCGATGTCAGTGCACGTTAAAGAACACCAGATTGTCAAACTTTCCGTAGCCCTCCACTTCGGCGTCCTTCATAATCATATCGTGGTTTTAGCACGTAAAACCCCACATATTATTGTTATGCTATTGGACTCCTTAATCAGGAACATCATACGCTGTTGCGCCTCCGTACGCAGCTTCCTGGCTGGTAAAACAGATTGAGATTCGTTTACATGCACTTCACAAAAACGGTTATATGCTTCATTCAGAATAACGTACTTGAGATAGGCATCAGGCAAGGTGCCTAACACTAAAACAGATCAAAGGGGGCTATGCAGGTTGGCCCGAGCTACTCGGGCAAACGAGTTTACTCGGAGCTCGCACAACGGCGGTCATGACACGAAGACAGTGCAGAGCGCGCGATAGCAGCGTTAATAAAAACGGCTGCAAGAACGGCATGGCGTCACAAATACATGTATGGCATTTGCGGCGGTTTTCAAAGGAACACGTGGGAACACCGCGTGCGAACGAACGCGTCAGCGCCACCACTCTGTCAACATTTCAACAGTGCAGCGACGTCCACGTGATTGTCGCGCTATCTTTTTTGCCAACTGAACATCGCGCCTCCCGCAGGCGTGTTCGTCGGCGTTTGTCCTCTTTTGGGCAACTTCTTTCGTTCCACCTGCAGCATGGAAATTCCCACTCTCGAATGCAACTACGGCGCGCACGCAGCACTCTCGTGCAGCTCGTTTCGCTTTGTGGGGTGCTATCACCCCCTGTAAGGTCGTTTGTGCCTCATGGCGTGTGCGTGTCTCGCGGATAAGCCGTAGTTCGGGTTAACAGCCGTCGAGCGGAAGGTGGCGCTGTGTTTCGCGCGCGTTAGGGTTAGCGGTGGCGCCAGCAGCGCCGCCCGGCGGCGAGGATAGGTGGCCGCTCAGAAAACAGGAGCTTTTTGCTTTGGCGTGGGGGGCGGCGATCGGGATGGACGTCTCCTGCGGGGGGATCCGTGGGATGCGGCAACCGCGGATCGTTTCCCGTGGACCCCTCATGTTGAGTCGATCATCGGCGACGCCGCCTTCGCGTTACCTTGTGTTTGTTGTTATATTGATTGAGTGTAGTGGAATATTGTATAATGTTTTAGTGTGTTGATCACTAGTGGTATACCTGATTCGGCTAGCGAGCTCGTTTATGTAAAAGGAGAAAAGAATAAATGTACACGATGTGGGTTTGGTTCGACCGCGTCTACTGTCTCCGTGTGCTCCGAGAGCGGCGCTCTCATTTCGAGACCCCACAGCTTCGATCGAATATTACAGACAAAGAAATGGACAGGTTACTGATACTCACATTACACGTATGAAGATTTTTTCTGCAGTAACGAATCGGTAGAAACAATGTCTCCAAAACCAAGTAAACAGTAACATTCATCACCGCAAATTCCACCAGGGGCGCTGGCTTCATGGTTGTGAGTGGTACTTCGCGAGCGTGGTGACATTGAAAGCGGGACATCGTAGGCACGTGACGACACAACCTGTATTTCTTCGTGCGTGTGTGCATTGTCTGTGCGATTACACTGATAGATGAATCGTGTCGCTCGGTGGCGTTGCGGCGTGAGCATAGCTCCTCGGCAAGAGCAAACGTGGTGGGCGGACCCGATCTTCGCCGCGGGCATCTGTCAATGAAACTGATTGACGCGTGAGCTCGGACGCGAACTCGTTGATTCTGAGAAGGCCCCAGTTCAACTCGTGACTGTCATAGCGCCGGGGTGACTGTCAAGCGTTTCATGCGGTGGACGCTAAGCAGCAGCTTTCTGGCATATAAAATAATTTCGTCAGCTTCCACTACTTCTCCAAGGCAGGGAGTCATCGTAGGAGCTTGTGATCACCTAGCTTTTTCCAGCTTTTTACGTGACTCCTGTAGTCAATCTGCTCGGTCTGCTTCGGGCGAAGACCGCGTCAGTTCGGGCTCAATTTTGATGGCACTAATTAGCTAGGGCTTAATTAACATGATACTGAACAGTTCTCTTGATTTGTATGTTTTATTAACACGTCAATAGTTAGGTGATTAGCAGTAATTGGTGTAATTAGCGAGGTCTTGATTACTACGGAGTCAATTAACATAACCCTATTTAAACCGATTCTAATTTGCATGATCTTAGTGAGTAATGTCCTAATTAGCCCGGGTTTAATTTACGCACTCCTAATTAGCGTCGTATTAACTAGAATGGTCTTAATTAGTGCGGTCCTAGCCTTACACAGCTTCATTTGCATGGTCTCAATAAGAGGCTGCTCAATTAGCTCGATCTTAGCATGACTTGGCATAATTAGCTTGGTCAGCATGTCCTGACTTAATTAGCTAGGGTATACCGCCCAGCCATTTAGCTAATCAGCCGGGCGTGTGTGCTGGGAGAGCTGGGAAACGATGAAGAAGACGACGAAGAGGGGCGCGCGTCGGCCGAGCAACGCGCTAAATGTGAAGGCCGACCTTGATGATCACACACGTGGCCTCGGTGATTAGCTACGGCCGCGATGTTGTAAGGCACTCGGCCGTAACTAATCTCAAAGGCCACGGTGCTAGTTATTCTAAAGGATACTTAGTGCAGGCAATAAAAGCTGGAAAATGAATGTATACAGCCCGTACCTCTAAACAACACATCGTTAGTAAAAGTTTCTGACCCTTTTCTTGCATGGGTGCACTTCTGCACTCAGTGGAACGACAAACAAATGAAGGAAGATGCCTCTGGTTAGGAGACACCACCCAACTTTGCCGACCACCTTATTCGTGACGCCGCGTTCTATCGCAACCAATGGAAAGAAGCGAGCGCTGACGGATGGATTTGACCTTTTCGTACTGTTAGCTCGTTCCGAGTTTCGCCAGACTCGGGCCATCCTACATAGCGCCCCAGCACGGAATGGACTTGCAAAAAAAAAGTCACAGTTTCACCGCAAGGGTGAAGCAATGAATGCGATAGCAAAAAATTGTAATGTTATACGAAGTGAGGCTGGCAGCTAACTCTTTTTGGATCCGGTCTCACGCAACTCTAGAAAACGCTTGTTTAAGAGAATTCTCTTCGCGTTGAAAGCGCAGCACGTAGAAGGGTACGCCGGCCCGGCCGCCGAGAAGGGGAGATGAGAAGGGGAGATAAAGCGCGCGCCCGCGCCCGCGCTCGTAAAATCGAACGTCGCCCCCCTCCCCCCCCCGCCCGCTGCCGGCCGCCGAGAAGGGGGAGATAACGCGCGCGCCCCCGCTCGTAAAATCGAACGTCGCTCGAGGGACCCCCCCCTCGCGTCTTTTCACGCTCACGAACGACGGGCGGGCCCGGTTATATGTATACATATACATATACGGCAAATGACGCCGACGCCGACGGCGAAAACCAGCCGCGAGTGTCCATATAATTGCTATCGCAATAAAAATAACTCCATACAGCTATTCGTTATTTTCTTGCAATAATAACTTCTGGTCTTGTACGTGCTAAAACCACAACGCGATTATAAGGCACGCCGAAGTGCGGTGCTCCAGTTATTTTCAATGGGCGCATGCGTCTAAGTACACGAGTGTTTTTTGCAATTCACCCCCATCGAAATTCGGCTACCGTGGCCGTGATTCGAACCTACGCCCTCGAGCTTACAAGCCAGCACCATAGGACCACGACGGGTTTTATTAAAGACGATAGTCTTTCTTGGGATACCTAAACGGAGAAATTTCGGTCTGTCTGTCTGTTTCTCTGTTTGTCGGCACGTCGCACGATTCAGTTAGCTGGCCAAAGTTTAACCCCCTGCCTTACGACCTCCAATCTTGACCGAACGGCATGTGTTCATACGGGTGAGCGTGGGCAATTAAAAATCAAATATTACGCATACCTGAGGCACAACATCAATACCTTAGTACTATTCACAGTGTTCCTTTAAAACAAAATCTATAGATACGTAATTATAAAGATCCTAGTGTTTATTACGCGGCGCTGAAAATACGCCGCTGTGTACAAAACAAGTCTCCGCCCAGTGATTTAACTTCGACGCTGTTGTGCTGCCACCTGGCAGCAGCATAGTTCAACACAAGCCGATGTGACCCGGTAGCGCTGTAGATGGCGTCCTCTTCTGTTTTATCAATGCCAGCCAGATGCGGCTGATTCATCGTAGAAGAGCGCTGTCTCAGGCAAGGCAAAACATATATGGCCGCTTGATGAAATACGACCCACTCTACAAGACATGATCAGAGAACGCAGAGAAAAGACCGACGACCAAATTTCAGCGGAGAAACGCCGGCGTCCGTCTAAGCGTGCCCGGAAAACGTCCGAAAAACGAGCCCAACGGCTAGCCCAGCTATTAAATTGTGGTACTCATGCCGCTCATGCAGTGCAGTCGGCACAAAACTATCGTCTTTCGACGACATTTGCAGCGAAGCACGCAGATACGCGGCCAATTTTTTTCTTGTCCTCGTCGATTGTTACTTGTTTTATGTTTCTTCAGATTATAGTTTAAAAGCTCTCAAACACACTTTATTTTGGAAACTGAGAGCCAATACTCAGTATGGATGGTAATACCGACGAATGATTAATTAATTAATCGGCGAAGAGCCTCCAGGAAAATGATCAATTGTCGTCGGTGTCCGCTTTTCATTTAATCGACTAAATCTATTAAACCTTTTTTGGTCAAGTTATTGCCAAAAGTTGACAGTAGTGAAGCGAAAGTTCTAAAATCGTACTAGACCACTAACCAAGATCAGTGGATGATTTGCTGTGGCGAATGCATGGCGGGTGAGTTAGAAAGACACTCTAGTACCTATTGTTTTCTCGAGTACTAGTTAACGCCGCAGCCGTCGTAGTCAAATGTTTTCCATCTGTTCCCGCACATTTCACATGAACTGGGTCACGCAACCAGCCTTGGTCAGCGAACTTCCCGTGGAAACATTCACGACGAATGTTCCCGCAATATATCACGCCAAAGCAGTTGATAAAAATATTTTGTTTGAGAAAGAACTTTATTAACTAAGTGCAGCGAATCAACTTCACTCGACTTTATTATTAAAGTTCTCTCTTCTTCTTCTTGGGTTGATTTTTAATCGACGTACACTTGTTCAGCTGTGCGGCCATAATATAATAAATGTATTACTTCATTGGTCTCACTGGTCTCAATGAGTTAGTAAATTATAGATTATGATTAGGATACGAAATGCTTAAAAATTGGTGCTTTTATCGCCTTCCGCGGAGGGGACGGCCGCACCCCTAGTACATGCAATGTTTTTCCGATAACGGAAGCCAAGCTGTGGAATGTTTTTAATTTATGAGATAAGTGAGTTGCACATAAAACTTTGGTTACGGACGAAGCAGTACAGGTGACTGAAAACTGCGTAGGCTGTTTGAAGTGTATATTTAGTCAGACCATTTTTTGTTGTTGTTTTTTTCGGTAGTCTTGTATAACATCAGCTGGGACAGTTGTTATATACCCTTGTACATAACGCAGCTACAGTTACGGAAGTAACGGGAAAATAAACGACTGCGCTCCACTTAGGCTTAGGCGATAAGTCTCCTTGTTTAGACTTGATCGTCACATCATTGTTGCACCTCTAATAAATCACAACATAATTAGCTTTCGTATAAAGGGCAAAGCGGTTGTACTCACCTGGGTAGCCCATATGCATTCCCGGATGCGGCATGGGTGCGGATCCTAAAAACGCATATAAGTTACATATTTTTCCGCATAACAGACAAGGCTGCCTCCTTTCTAGCATAAATGATAGTGATCATGCAGATTGACTTCAGTGATGTCATTGTCGTGCAAGTGCGATTGTGGCTAAGATTCTGTTTGAGTTGCCTAGTTCATAGTTTCTAAGACCACACATAACGTGCACTGTATGCAAAAACTATCCGAGATTCGGGTTTTTGCAGCTCATGACCTCTGAAAACTCCCTCGGGTTTAAAATTACTACCTCATGTTGGGAGTAAAAGGCGGCACATGACAGTTTTACCGCCACCCCCGAGAGAGGTAGTAAAAGGATGTCACAATCCAGTTTTACTACATGAGGAGTTTTCTGTCACGTGATTTTATATGCGAAGGATTTCTTTGCGTACTGCAAGCACTTTGAGCGTTTCTCTCTACGTATCTATCTATCTATCTATCTATCTATCTATCTATCTCTCTATCTATCTATCTAGCCGCCTACGTCTGGATGCTCTCGTGATCACCTCATTAAATTGAGGTCGACCAAAGTTAGTATGGGAGGGGAAGAGGAATTGACGAATATGTCTGCCTGGTCATGACTTGAATAACATGAAAATGCCGTCGCGTACGTCGTCAAACTCATTTCTAAGGACACGTGTGGCTCATACCCGTATACCACGGGCGGCGGTAAGAGGGTATGCGCCACAGGTGTTTGGCAATTTATATCTACCCAGGAACGGCGAGGACAGACATTAGTAATTTAAATGCGAGAGCGTTAAGAAAAACTGATGTCGCCAGCGTTGACCCGACGAATGCAAATAATAGAAATCAGTCCCACCAGGAATCGAACCCAAGCAATCTGCGTGGTAATCAAGTATTCTACCACAGAGCCACGTCAGGTCTCGAAACTGCTTTGGAAAAAAGACCCTATGTAGGCGTTATGTTGGTAAAACGTTAATTGTGGTGGCAGTGCTGGCTATCTAACTTGAAAAACACTACATATGTACTCCTGTGATAAAGGAGTGTCGGGTTCCCGCGTCCCACACCACCACAGAGCATGCGCGTCCTCTCCCCCTCTCTCTCCTCTTCTACGCTCACCCCCCTTTCTCTACTCTAGGATTCCTCTACTCTACGGAGCGGCGCCCGCGTCGCACATCCCCACAGCGCATGTGCGTCCTCTCCCCCCTCTCTCCTACGCTCACCCCCCCTTTCTCTACGAGAGCGGCGACGTTTCTCCCGCTCAAGCTAACCATCTCCCCGCTGCTTCGCATCCACACATGGTCCCCTTTAGCGGGAAATGTAGAAGTTTTTTTTAACCACCGTTTGAGAGTTTATTATCACGTGACTGGAAGCTGCAGCTGCTTCGGCGGCTTTTGCCCCCCCCACCGAGGGACGCTCTCAGTTCCAGTGAAGGTATGCGAACACCACAAATGTTTTAAGGCGAAAGCCTTTAATGTCTCATGCTCACGTCCGTCCGGTGTCCGTCCGGTGTCCGTCCGGCGTCCGGTGTCCGTCCGTCCGTCCGTCCGTCCGGTGTCCGTCCATCCATCCGTCCGTCCGGATGTCCGTCCGTCTGTCCGGTGTCCGTCCGTCTGTCCGTCCGTCCGGTGTCCGTCCGTCCGTTCGGATGTCCGTCCGTCCGTCCGGATGTCCGTCTGTCCGTCCGTCCGGTGTCCATCCGTCCGGTGTCTATCCATCCGTCCGTCTGTCTGTCCGTCCGTCCATCCGTCCGTCCGGATGTCCGTCCGTCCGTCCGTCCGTCTGTCTGTCCGTCCGTCCGTCTGTCCGTCCGTCCGTCCGTCCATCCATCCATCCCGTCCGTCCGTCCGTCCGTCCGTCCGTCCGGTGTCCGTCCGTCCATCCGTCCGGTGTCCGTCCATCCATCCGTCCGTCCGGATGTCCGTCCGTCTGTCCGGTGTCCGTCCGTCTGTCCGTCCGTCCGTCCGTTCGGATGTCCGTCCGTCCGTCTGTCCGTCCGTCCATCCATCCGTCCGTCTGTCTGTCCGTCCGTCCGTCTGTCCGTCCGTCCGTTCGTCCGTCCGGTGTCCGTCCGTCCGGTGTCCGTCCGTCCTTCCGTCTGTCGGTCCGTCCTTCCGTCCGTCCGTCCGGATGTCCGTCTGTCCGTCCGTCCATCCGGATGTCCGTCCGTCCGTCTGTCCGTCCGTCCGGTGTCCGTCCGTCCGTCCGTCTGTCTGTCTGTCTGTCTGTCTGTCTGTCTGTCCGTCCGTCCGTCCGTCCATCCGTCCGGTGTCCGTCCGTCCGTCCGTCCGTCCGTCCGTGCGTCTGTCCGTCCGTCCCGTGTCCGTCCGTCCGTCGGTCCGTCCGTTCGTCTGTCCGTCCGTCCGGTGTCCGTCCGGATGTCCATCTGTCCGTCCGTCCGTCCGTCCGTCCGTCCGTCTTTCCGTCAGTGGAATGGCCACACGCTTTCGCCGAACACACTTTGGAATGTACAAAGTGTCCTTCATTTTTTTTTTCAAAGATTGGTATGGCATTGGCTGACCCCCAGCCTACGCACTTTCACTTGAACTGGGAGCTACAGAGGCACAATGAGGGAGGAAAGCATTCTGTGAACGAAATGGCGTGCTCTAAGAAAGAAAAAAAAAAAAACCTGCTGGAAAACTGTCTTGCAGATTTTCGCAAATCGTTGGCGTATGTTATTTAGTGTTTATGTTTTCTAGTTCCATATTATGGAGCAGAATTGTTCATCATAGGATCGAACATTGTAACCACATCATGTTATAGCTGTCGCAACAAAGTAATAAAGCACTTCACCTCTTTAAAAAGCACATGTTGCCCTTACCGGTTATCGATTCATTCAACTGATGCGACGTCCCTGCCACCGTGCTTGAGACACCGGTCCCTAAAATATGAGCACTTATTTATCAAAAGTAAACAATTCGGCATATATCTCCATCAGAAAACGTATTACGTAAGTTGTGCCAAGAGCTATGAAAACCAGACATTAGCTGCTGAATATTCTGTGCAGTATACTTTTGTAACTTTTTTAAAAACCCAAAAGTCACTTTGTAATTTCTGTGGTATATGGTAGTGAACTCCTGTATCAGCCGCTGCCATCAACACGACTAGTGGAGATCGAATAACGGCAATGGCCGCAAATATTCAGTTCATGTTATACTTCCATAAGATCGTGCCGCCACCATTAGTCGGTTACTACTGTTACTCTGATACTGTTACCTACTCTGATAACTAATCTTACCTGTTGCCTTTTCCTTTTGCCTTCGTGAACTTGAGGGATGTTTCTCACGTTTATTGGGACCTAGGAGGGGAGAGAATTTTATTTATTCATTTATTTATTTATTTATTTATTTATTTATTTATTTATTTATTTATTTGTACTGTCGGTCGGTTCATGCGTCCGCCCGCCAGTCCGCCATCAACTACACTTACTTGTTACGCCTCCAACATGTTTCGGTACATTTAAGGGACGTTTATCATGGTGAGAAGCACCTAAAAAGAGAAGTAGTTAGAAGAATGGACTGTTGGGCGAGTTGGTATTCCATGTTTCAAGAAAAATGCGAAAAACGTGGACGAAGAGAGACGGGAACAGCAATGCGCTTGTGCTGTTCCCGTCTCTCTTCATCCACGTTTTTCGCGCATTTTTCTTGAAACGTAGTTAGTTAGTTAGTTAGTTAGTTAGTTAGTTAGTTAGTTAGTTAGTTAGTTAGTTAGTTAGTTAGTTAGTTAGTTAGTTAGTTAGTTAGTTAGTTAGTTAGTTAGTTAGTTAGTTAGTTAGTTATTGTCTGCTGGCATGACGCCGGACGACAAAATGCACCAAACCCGAGTATAAAGGCTTACAAATCTTCACTCTAGCAAAGGCGTCACGCGCTTGTTGGAGGCACATACATGTACCATGTAGAACTGACATCTCATTTTTCATTTCATTTCATTTTATTATACTGTCAGCCCAATTTGGGCTATAACAGGGGTGGAAAAAAACATACATACACATAAAATAAGTACTCCCTATAGAAACAACTATAATACATAACAATGAATGACAAAGAATAACCAAAGCACTTCACTCTGTAGCACAGAAAAATAAGCACAAAATGAACTATACATCTTTAAACACGACGTCATTCAGGTTTTTTAAGAAAGAAGGTACACATTCAGATAATACAGCAGAATTTGGCAGCCTATTCCACTCGCTGATCGCCTGTGGAAAGAAACTGAACATGAAACAATCGTTGCGTTCTGTTGTTCAACACCGTGATTCCACAATGAGCAGATGCGGTCATGGTCAAACATCTAGCGGAGCGAAAGAAAAAAATAGGACAGTGCATATTGGCCGGAAACCCATTCGTAATTTAAACGATGCGTGGCAAGTGAGACTCGGCTAAACTAAAGCGCCTTAGGTGTCTGTTTTCCTTTTTTAGAGCGACAGCTCTACACCCGTCCCTGCAAATGCAGAAAACCCCTGGATTCATGCAGTTTGACTCAAATGATGTGTACTTCTCAAAACTGCATGAACAATTACTTAGCCTACGTGATGGAAATGTGATCTTGACGGGTGATTTTAACCTTCCTAAAATTAACTGGGATCAATTAAAATACAGATGTTCCAAAACAATTGATGCTATATTGGATGTGATGTTGTGTTTAAATTGAGAGCAGATGGTGCGTCAGTGCAGACCTGGTAAATCCATCCTAGATCTATTATTTATAGCAGAAATATTTAACGGTGCTACAGCATCAGTGGAGCCAGGAATTTCACACAATCTATTTTTGTTGGCAGCTAACAAGTAACAGGCCGAAGCTAGCGAAAAATTCTTCAGTGGTTCGGGATTTCAAAACGCCGATGACGCTTCAGCAATGGATTACCTAGACATATATCTTGACTTTTCAGCTGAAAACGTCGAGACTTCATGGATGAGGTTCCGAGATGCGATAAATTTTTGCGTTACAAAATTTACGCCCTCCGAAATCCTTAGGAAGCGACTGTAAACCCTCGGAAAACTAGGGATATTAGTCATACAAAACGCAAAATTAAACGGCTTCGCAAGCAGAAAAAAAGTGCTGTGGTCTATTTATCTTAAACTAAAAGAAAACCTATTAATAAAACTAAGAGAGTCCCGAAGCGCTTACTTCAACATTTGTCTTTCTCAGTTTATTAAGATCGACAGCCAAAAGTTCTGGCGGTTTTTAAAGGGCCCGCCTCGGTGGAACAGTGGCTACGGTACTCCGCTGCTGACCCGAAGGTCGCGGGTTCGATCCCGGCCGTGGCGGTCGCATTTCGATGGAGGCGAAATGGTAGAGGCCCGTGCATTGTGCGATGTCAGTGCACGTTAAAGAACACCAGATGGTCAAAATTTCCGGAGCCCTCCACTATACGGCGTCTCTCATAATCATAGCGTGGTTTTGGGACGTTAAACCCCAGATATTAAAAAAAAATCTTAAAGGAAGGCAGACAGGATATTTCTAAAATAAAAATTGGTGACAAGATAGCTACTGATGCTCGGCAGATCTCGGAGCATTCTAATCGTTACATCCACAGTGTTTTTTCGAGAGGCGATGGTTATGTACCCCAGAGCACTGATTCATGTTTAGCTGTCGATTTAGCATGTGTCGCATGCAGGCGTGCCTATGCTCCTTAATGTTAATCCAAAAAAAGCCGTCAGGGCCGGTTGGTATCCCTAATGCTTTCTTACATCGGTGCGCAGCAGGGCAGGTATCTCATTTTCTGGCAGATTTCTTCAGTTTGTCAATTGCCAAAGGCGAAATTCCGTACGACTTGCGCTTAGCACGCATCTCTCCCATTCACAAAAAAGACGATCGTTTATCTGTGAATAACTATCGGCCCATATCTATTACAAGCACATGTTGTAAGTTGTTGGAGCACGTCATTTCAAAGTACCTTATCGATTTTCTTGAAAAGCGCAATGCATTGTCGCCATATCAACATGGTTTTAGAAAGAACTTGTCTACAGTTACACAGCTTGTGACAACAGTGCACGATTTTTCGCATATCCTTGATACGACTGCACAGGTGGATGCCTTGTTCTTAGATTTTTCGAAGGCATTTGATAAAGTGCCTGATGGGAAGTTATTGCGGAAGCTGGAATATTTGGATGTTCCGTCAAATATTGTTAAATGGATTGGCGCCTACCTTCGTGACAGGCGGCAATTTGTACAAGTTTCGGATCACTCCTCAGAACTGTTGTATGTGACTTCTGGAGTGCCCCATGGAAGTGTTTTGGATCTTTGTTGTTTTTAAGTTATATTAATGACTTGGCAGACTTAATAATAATGGCGTTTGAATTCGACTGTTCATGGATGACTGCGTTGTTTTTAAAGAAATTCGTGCTCCAAACGATCATGTACTATTACAAGAAAACCTACAGTTTGGGGACCGGTGCATTCGATGGGACGTGGAGTTAAACAAAGAAAAGAGTGTACTTCTGCGTATTACAAGAAAGAAAATGTCTAGCATGTTCACTTACTCTATTAACCAGCGTGATATACAGGAAGTAGACAAATGTAGTTATCTGGGGGGTCACTATCAATAACAAACTCACCTGGTCAACACATATATCGGCTACTTGTACCTCTGCGCTGCAGAAGTTGTGGTTTCTCAAAAGGAAACTGAAAACCACTCCTCCTAGCATTAAGCTTCTAGCATATAATGCTTGCGTCAGAGCTAAATTAGAATATGCTTCAATTGTATGGGAGGGACAAAAAAAGTGATGTTCAAGAACTAGAACGGGTCCAAAGAAAAGCAGTGCGCTTCATATTTAATAAGTATAGGATGACTGACTCGCCTTCCTTATTAATGAAGCAACATCTCATCGTTAGAATCATGCAGAAATGTCAATAGGTTGATTTTTCTTCAAACTTGTCTTACCAGAAATACAAAAGTAACTATGCCTAATGGTGTACGTCCCCACAAAACTGGGAAAACTAGACACACCCACAGTAGGGCACTTGCCCCAATTTTTGCGTAAAGAAAATTGCATAAATACAGCTTCTTTCCTAGAACTGTGTCCGAGTGGAATGCTCTACCGTCCACTGTTGTTGATGCCGATGACTTTGTATGTGAACAGGAAAATTTGTATTATATGTCGGGATTGTAATTGATGTCTCTCTTGCGTTCCCATTTTTCTAATTGTTCTTTTTTTTCCGCTGTGATTGCTGTGTTTTTTTATTGTTCTGTGATCACTGTACAGCCCCTCCTGCATGGACCACACGGTGGTCTGCAGTATTGCTATATAAATAAATAAAAAAAGGTTCACCTATCTCAGCTAAGGTAAATTTTCTCTTCCTCCTCTCATGGCAACTGACATGCGCATTGTCCTCTTCTTCAGCGCCCCCCTGGCTGCTCTCTTCTGTTCTCTTCAGCGCCCCCCAGGCTGTTCTCTTCTTCAGCGCCCCCCTGTCTATCGGTAGGGGAGAGCAGCGAGCCGGTGTGCGTGCGCGTCTCGAGACCTCAGCTCCTGCCACTTGACTGTCGCGCTGGCAATACGAAGCGAAACGTGGACAGTTTGCCGCTGCGTTCTGCACGGAGGCGCCTTTGCGCGGAACTCTTCCGCGGCACGCTTTCTGAGGTAGTTGCGGCTATCGGTCGACAAGCTTGATTTAACTGCATCTTCTGTGTCTTGCAAAAACCATTCTTAGCCATAGCCGAGTGGCCTTTCTTTGGCGGAGCCCAGTTGGTATTTGAAACCGTAGCAACATGCTCAGGTTGTGTTGTCGATAGCTTTGGCTACTCGTCGTATTCAGTGTGGAGTGCGTAATGTGCGCACTTTTCGTTTCGTACCGGGACGGCCGATTGTGCTCTTTGCGATAGTGCGTATGTGGTGTGGAGGAGGCTTTGCAGCTTATCTCCTGCGACTCTTCTCGCTAACACCGGGCAGAGACGATCACTCGCACTCACTGTCACTCGCCTTGACCACAGACTGGTGTCGCTCTCTTTTTCTTTTTTTCTTAATTTTTCTCTTTCAATTTCCCCCCATCTCTTTGCCCTGTGCAGGGTATCATACCCGTTATGCTAAACTGGTTAACATCCTCGCCTTTTCTCTCTCTCTCGTGTTCACCATCCTTTCTGTGTCTTGCACATCGTACTTAAGGACCAGCAACCGTGCATCGGCCACGAGCGGCAATGTCTGTGGTAGTTTTCATACCGCGTTTTGCTTTAATATATAATGGTACGTGTGCTTATTGCTTTATTTTCATGTGACCAGGCTTCACTCAAAAAACTGTAACAAGCCCCTAGTCCCAAGAAGCAGTAATGAGCTAAACCTATCGGTGCTTTTCGCGCGCACAAACATTTTCAAGTATAGTTTTTCCCCAGAACATTTCAATCTTGTAAAGCTCTGCCTGGTACGACCCGTCGTTTGGCAAATGAAAAATTTAAGATGGCCATCAAGTGTGCCTTCTAGCCATGTTCTTAGTTTTTGTATTTTTTTCCTAAGTTTTGTACACATGATAAATTTTATTCCCCCCCCCCTCCCCTCCTGCTATAGCCCTGTGAATTCGGGCTGCAAGATGTGCAAATAAAACGAAAATAAATTTAACCATGGTAGCCGCTATCACTGTACGGCGAGTGTTACTTGCTTGTATTGTGACTGTTCCTTTTTATGAGCACGTAAGTTCGCCCCGATAAATAACTAGATTATTACCGCCTTGACTGCTTCCTTCTTCACTGCCAGTGACAATATTAAGTGCGTTATGTCCGTAAGGGCTGTGTAATGGTACAGGACGTGAAATGAAGCTTACGGAATAGATGAATCTCCACTTACCCGCGCCCGGTTTACGCTTGCGTGAAACACGGCTATTGTGTGGATGACGCCCTAAAACATCAATCACATATGGCAAATCAAATTATGAGTCATTTGTTCAGCATCGTATATTCGTGAGATTCTGTCGCGATCAAAAACGCTTCTTGCGGATGACAGCAATCTCCCGAAACGAAACGTCTTTCAGCAATATAGATTTAGACTCATGATAATGAATACATCAAGCGTTATTACAATTATAGCACATAAGTAATAATGTTTGCGTGTGTGGATGTGGGCAAGCGTGCTTAAAAGTAGACTTTTGTGGACGTCCAGTTTCTTTTCTTCCATCGTCTCTTTCATTCACTATGTTATATACTACTTATGAAGAAAAACTGATAT
The DNA here is from genome assembly GCA_030522465.1 of Rhipicephalus appendiculatus. Lineage (NCBI taxonomy): Eukaryota > Metazoa > Arthropoda > Arachnida > Ixodida > Ixodidae > Rhipicephalus > Rhipicephalus appendiculatus. Next base: position 131,840 of record JALIZH010011867.1, read on the forward strand.
AAACTTCCGCTACACCTACTACGTGATCGTTAGATATAACTTGTGTGATAGTAGGTGTATCTACATATTAAGGTAGGACACAGCCAGCAAATTACCCAGTGTTTTACATAAATAAGATCATCTAGAGGTTAAAAGTCCGTTCTAGCTCCTCGTACGCAAGCAAATCTACTCACCTGTACGAGCTGCGCCGCTGCCTCCAACACGTGATGGCTTGAGACGGGACCGAAGTTGTCCTATACGTTAAACAAAAAGAACCAAGTTATGTGCACATTAGAGGGATTTTGCTGAACAAATTGGTGCGCATAAAAAGTATGACAATTTCGCTAGAGAAGACGTGAACACAATTCGAAGCCTTTGTCCTGTGTCCTCCTTCTACTTCTTATTGTGCTTATTCCTGCTTCAATCGTCACGCCGCACCATGTTGGAGACTTATAATGCAACATATACAGAAAAATTCATGTTCGAAAACAAGCCGAGGTTCTCATCACGAGAAAATACAAAAATGACATCCTTCTATAACAACTCAGTAAAATGATAACAATATTAAATCGATCACGAAATCACGAACTACATCATCTTGAAAATCCCCTCAGCGTAGCGTCACGGCTGAGAAGATATTCTGAGTGCATTTGGTGTTTGTTTTTCAGCCTTGTTAGCGTACTTAACACTCTGAAATAACGAGCAACTTCACCACTGCAGCAACTTCAACTAAGTGACATCACAGTGACGTCATATGGTGGCGTCATCACGTGATGATGATAATTTGTTTCCTCACTCGTGTTGGCGCCGACGCCGTGGGACGATGGTTGAGGCCGACGCTCAATTTTCGCGTTTTATGAGGCATGTAAGACGCTCGTCCTAATGTAATTCCGCGTTCTTTCGAAGTCATTATTAGAACCACGCTTACTTATGTCAGTCCCGACTGTTTGACACTCACTTGGTTTCTGTATCATTCCTGGCTTCCTTCGCGTCCATGGTCTTTCTGAAAGGTAAACAATATGCCGGCCTTAGCAGAGCAACGTCGGCTCGAAAGTATGGACAGGCACTACGGGAAGTCATTAGAGACAGATTGAAAAAAAAAACATCGGCCGGCTGCGCGTCCTACGCACCAAAACAAGAATTAGCATCATGTTATGTAATCAATGAGTCAATCATTGTTGTTTGATTATATTGTATTATTCTGCAAGACATTATTATAAGAACGGCAGATTGTGATGAGTGGCGTAATTCATGTTGATTATTGCCCCCGAAGCTCAAACAAACCCATCTAACGTGTTCGGGGTCGCTTGATAAAATGATACACAGTCGTTTGATGTTGGTCAATCACACGAAATATATTTTCATGAGCGCTTAAGCAATCTCATTCGTTGACAGTTGGAGAATATTCGAAACGCTTGGTTTTGGAGCAAACTGCACTAGCAATTCTTGAGGAACTTCATCCTACAAAAGCATTACTGGTTGTCTGTGATCGCTTCGCGGACCTTTCTCCTAAATGTTGTTCACAACTTATCGCAAGTAACATAAGCAGAAACCGTGTGACCAACGTTGAGAAAGCAAACATTAATAATATTCATTATTTACAAAAAAAAAAATATGCGCCTGATTTAAAAGAGGTGTAATTCATCATTTTATTTACTTCGTTGGGGTGACTGAAGATAAGACCGTCTTAAAACAATCCTCCATTTCAGTGTTTTTTTAGGGAGGGGGGGGGGGGAATGAAGTGTTTGATGACGTGTTCTATAAAAAAAGTACAGCGCAGCTTCTGCGTGTAGCGCAGCCCTTGTAGAGCTACTCTGTGGTGATATGCCCTCCCAAATGCAGTAAATAAATCAGCGCACAATGCAGCGCTCACACAAGAAAGAAGTACCCCACCAGTTTTGAATATAATAACCCACCACATTCTTTTTTTTTATTTTCTTCTAGTCTGTGCTATAGACGAGGTGTTTGCATTTGCTCTTACAAAAGCTTTTCATCGTAGTTTTAACGGGAACTCTAAAAAAAGCAATTTTAGCTGTAAGCCTAGAATTCATTTTGTAGAATGCCACAAAGATCCCCTTCCTCAGCGTTCTCAGCCTATCTCTTTCTGTCCACTGCCGGGCGAAAGCTTTTCCTAGTTAATATATATTTACCATATCGCGTGCGAGATGATTCGATTTTATCCCTGCGAAATTTTCAATGTTATCGCTCTATCTAACTAACTTCGATCCTTGGCTTCTTTTCCCTTACCTTGGCATCTGTTCTGTTGATCTATCTGACCACTGCTTGCGTGCCCTACGCATTATGTGGCCGGCCTATGTACACTTATTTTTTTTGCTTAAAAGGCACCGCGATCGCTGTGGGATGCCACGATGTACCGGCACTCACTTGCCGTTTTGCATAAAGTTAGGCACGCGTTCGGAGAAAAAAAAGTACTCAAAATCCTGACGTGCGCTGGCGAACGGACGTAGCTTCTTGCCCCGTTGACATTTCTTCCTATGTAGTTTTTAGCGCGCTGGCTGGTGCGAAAAGAAAGAGAAAGGGCTTCAGGAGTCAAGAGGCGCCTTTAATGAAACCATTCGATTATTACTTGGGAATACTTTGCAGGGCCCATTCTATATCGACTAGAATAATCACGAGGGTGGCGATGCGGGCTTGTTGGTCTGTCATACTTCCCTTCGTCCTCGTCTTCATCCAAGAAGTAGAATAATCAGCTACACATGATCGTTGTATGACCCATTCTGCTGTCTTAAAATCTCGTAATGTTACGCTTATCCCTTTTCAAATAAATTTCAGAAATGGCCACAAAAGTGGAATGCGTGTGGCCACGCTTCAAGTTCCTTCATGTCTGCTAGCTACGAAAGCATGAATCTGGAGTGTATGAGTTTGAGTCTGCTATATTTTGTATCAGTAATAATCAACAACATCGTCGTCATCGTTGTTGTCACCCTATTTTTTATGTCCACTGTAGAGCAAAGGGCTCTTCTGACATCTCTCTCTCTCTCTCTCTCTCTCTCTCTCTCTCTGACAATCTCCCTGCCCTGTGCAGTTAATTCCTTTTCGTTGCTGAAAATTTCTTAAATTCATCGACTCTCCTAATCCTCTGCGACCCATGGCTACGTTTCCCATTTCTTGGTATCCATTATGTCCTAACCAAACAACCAGCAACGATGTGCTTTCGTAATTAGGAAAAAAGCAAAAGTGAGCACGGGCAATAAGTTTTCATCGATAAGCAATGGCAAAACCAAGTACGTGCTTTGAAATTCCTGACGTCAAAGTGACGTACTAAAGCTGCGATTTTGGGCATGTTGTGCACAGCTTAAGTACAACTTTTTACTTTCAAACGAAGTGTACGTCTATGGTTTTATTGCGCATTTTTGGGTCATGTTGGCTACGTGAGCGACACCGGCTAGTCCTCTCAGTATTGCGAGACTAATGTATGAAAATTAAATAACGGGCAAAAGAATGGAAAAAAATGGAATAACACTGCAAAAAGTAAAAAACAATCAGAAGCCGTTGTCATGTTGAGAAAATGGGGGGCAAGCGAATCTTAATGCGTGCGTTTGGTTTGGTTTGGTTTTCCTATTGATCTATGGCACGTACCCACTCTGGGGGATGGGCCAAGAATGCGTTGTTGAAACTTAAACGGTTATTCGAAAAATGATAAATGGTTAGATAATATTATCAAAAAGAAGGAGAGAAGAAATGGCAATAATAAGTAATACATCAAATTTAGACTTCAAAAATTATGCTGTAGGGCTCGTATTCCAGACTGCCGTATTAACCTGATCGTAATGCGTGCGTGCATGACGTACTTCTTCTTTCTTTCTTTCTTTCTTTCTTTCTTTCTTTCTTTCTTTCTTTCTTTCTTTCTTTCTTTCTTTCTTTCTTTCTTTCTTTCTTTCTTTCTACTTCCTAACAGTTTTCTTCCGCCATGCTGGGAATGGTACCTTCACCCACGCGTTAAGCAGCACTACACTTCAGTTGCTACAGGCAACGACGGTGCTTGTGCGGCCATATCTAGGCAGCAATGAAATATGACAACGTCAAATGACAACTGACCTCGATAAAAGATCAGATTGCCACATCGGAAAGGGCTGATCGCCGGCAAGCCCATGATCACGAGGGCATTGTTTATTCGGTAAATGACGCGTACAAATAACCATTTGGCCGGCGCATTGGTGGCACCGTGCTTTTCGCACACGACGCCGCCACTAAAATTCATGAGTTATAACAAACTTCTGATGAAAAACGCAGCACTAACTTCTATAGGTGACTCACATTGTAGAGACCTTGCGTCGCTTTATTTTTTCTCGTCCCCCGAAGAGTCAAGTAGCCATTGAGGGACCCTCATGACGATTAACGTGAAAATGTCTTCCAGTTCGTAAGAAAGCCGGTTCCCTCGTTTTGGGTTCATAATACCTTGCAACTTCTTGGTATTGAGGACTAGCCCGACACTAAAATGGCTCAAAGGCTAATTGGCAAACATGTTGTTCCCGTTGAATAAATGTCAGTCTACTCGCTGTTCTCAAGTTGTCAAAATGTGTATTTCTTACCTTCGCTAAACCAAGCTCGCAGCAACATGTTTATCCAGTAAACCCTTGCTCGTATGAGCACTACCTCCTGCCGGCGTTGTTACCAGGGCGCGTATCGCCCATCTGAGGCTGGATTTCATACACGTATATCACGTCTTTGGCTCCCAGTATATCCATAGACATTGCAAATACTCAGGTCACTATGCTTTGATTACAACGCGCTGTTCTCCCCGTTGATCTTGAATCGGATATCCTGGATATCTCACATTTTTTTCGTAGAGGCTGGAGGGGTGGGTGAGTAACGCCACAAAGATTTAGTAAGGCTCTATTACAATAATCACTTGCAGCAAGCTACCAAATAGAAATTCAGTAAAGAATACTCACGCATCTTAAAAGCAACGTACATTTCACTGCATACAAGCGCGACCAGGACAACTGCGGTGACTGTAGAGACCCTCATATTTGGTTCTTTTTCTTTTCTACATTGGGGGCTGTCTTAGGGTAAATACATTCTCTTCGCGACCCCTTTTGGCAGTGCCACTTAGCGCAGTCGAGTGTGAACACAGCTACCATAAACATCGGTTCGATCGCGACGACAAAGCTACTTCATTGTTGTTAAAACACAATGCGCGTTTCGTTATTCTTTGAACTCCTTCGTACCTCGAAATATACATTCTGCCCCGCTATCAACAATGGGATTTGTCATTAGAAAAGAACCACTGCGCCTAAATACGCCGGTGACGTATGCTCGAGCAAGGACTCCGAGTGTTACGTGCATTGTCGGTTCCAAGGTTTTTCTTACAGTGTCCATAAGCAGCAGTTCTGAACGAGAGCCAACTGCTGTTGCTGCGAAATATCAGAAAGCTTGCGGGAACAGAGAAATTATTCCTAAGATTACAATCCCTGAGAACGGACCGCATTCAGTCTTGCAATTTTAAGGTTCCCTAACGCACTTACTAAACAATACGAAGCGTGCTTAGTGAAGAGCAACTAAACTTATTAAACGCATACCTATTGTATCTGAGCAGTTCATTCAAGGCACGCTGAAAATAGTGTTGCAGTGGTGTGGCCTCGTCGCCTGACCTCTCTTGAATTCACAATTTGCTGGCTTTTCTTGTCAATAGCTGCGCTAGGTGTAAACTCGTTCTCTATGCTCAAAATATTCACTTGTGTTCTCCTCGACTGAAGTGTCATATAGCTATTAAATATTTTCTGAAATCAACTCATGTTCGATATCTATATAAAAAACTAGTTCAGAGGGCTGCCGCACTTCATAAATTTTGCAGTTATCGCATAAGTGTTATTGGTGTCATTCACTAATGGATCCGTTCTTGCAGTCAGCCGGTTTCGGAGGTTGAGTTAAAGGAGTACTGACACGGTTCTGAGGCACCCCAAAAGGGAACTCTATCGTTTCCATAGTGAGCACTGTCATCGCTCTCCACACACCGGAGCCACACAACGCGTACAAAATATTATACATTGATTTTAAAGTTGGTCACCCAGCATCTGCAAGCCAGCCCCACCGCAATGGACATTATCATGACAAATCAACACAGCTCACTGGGTTCGCGAAATTTGCGTCCTGCATGAAGCCTAAGTCGCAGAAATCACTCTCAGAGTCACTGGACGACAATGCACTCATCGTTGTTTACGTGAACCACGTGCGACTGACAGCAAACAGGCAACTGTTGCTAGTATGTCGCGAGTTGCAGTCTTCCCGTGACGTCAGAGCAGTCTTGATACGTCACTGCGAAGCCACCCTCTCGATACCGAAACCGAAATTGCTGTTTTAAGGTAGCGGTAATAAAAATATATTCGATGCATTTTCATGCACCGCGACACTCTTTTTTAGGGTTCTCGACACCCACGTTTTTATTTAGAGCAACAATCCGAAAATATTTAAAATTCGTGTCAGTACTCCTTTAACTCTCGTGTTGTCTTGATCCTATCCAAAATTATTTTCGTTAACGTCTAGTAGATGCTTGCGTAATCTGGAGAAGTTTCGTAACATCTTGTGTCTTGAGTCTATATTTCAATTATAGGAATTCAGGCTTCGTCTTGTGCGTCTGGATACCGGCTATCCACTACGGAACACCCAGAGTTGCTGCCCGTTGCCGAGGTCTTCGACAACGACGCAACCTCGTGAGACACGAGATTCAGCACGAGAGTGGCTAGAACAATCGATCCTGCATGGTTCAAATACCATCACGTACACCGCAATATTGTGGCGGTTTTGTTTCTTTTCAAATAATGCAATAATGGCGACCAGATGCCACTCTTGATGCATTCCGCTTTTTCTGCTCCTGCCGTAGCAATATATATGTATATCGGAGGGAAGTAATTCTGGCTAAAGCATGGCAAGATTCGGACACGAATTCAAGTTCGGACGAGTGCTACTGTCTTCTTGGGGACTGTAACAACTTGTATAAAAACACTTATGTTAACAGAACATCATAAGAAGCAAATTGTCATGGATGAGAAAAATGTGAGCTCCTATTGAACAGCATAACAAAAAGGTTTATTCCCAAACTGTTTACAGAGGTGTTGCTTCAAATACAGCGCTCGTAAATGTTTGTCAGAAAGCAATAATATAATTTCCCTTCGTCGATAGTTCCTGTTTATCCCCCTGACTACTTTAGTGCTTGTGGCAATGAAATTATCCAGTGATCAGGTTTTGGTATAATCCAGGAAAGATGAGATTAAAGAACTTCCCTTTGAATTAAAATCTGAAAAAATTGCAAGACAAAATGTAGTTAGTATAGGTCACACACTAATTTCATTTCTTACATTACATGCGCATAGAATGATTGCTTCGCTTGCCGTTCACCTTGAGTGTATACTAAAATTAAAATTATATATTTAGTGCGATGAATTAGTTATACTTTTTTAGCCCCCGCAAAAGTGGGAAATACGTAAGATAATAACAGTAATGATCGCTGGGTGTTTACGAGCCGAAACCGCGATATCATTATGAGGTACGCTTTAGCGGGAACTCTGGATGAAACCAGGCCACCCGGGTTTTTAAATGTCCCTCTAGAGCTATTAACGCAGGTGTTCTTTGCATTTCGCCCCCAAAAGGAAGCGGTTGTGGAAAGTGTATTGTGATATCAAATGCGGTATGCCTCGTGATATTCTATAAGATACGTTTTGTACACTCGATCCGTAATAATTGGCAGTTTAGGTAATCGCCTTTGTAATAGTAATAGTAATCGCCTTTGTTTTCACCTGCTTCTTTCTGTGTAGGAAATCGACGCTCAGTAGACGAATGATCCAAATACATTTGAGGTTGAAGCAGCGCAAACAGCAAAATCGATGTTTCACACAACAAGCCCCTAACCTTAGTCTTGCCTTTTCGCGATGCTTCAATCCGAAATGGAACCGTATCAACTAGCCAAGTTGAACAGCTTGCTACAAAACACATACCTATTTTCACGCCTCATTAACCCCTGTTGGTCAATGTGCTGGGCCTCCTGTTGGCTGGTTTGCTTCCCGGCTTGCCCTTCTCATCTTCATCTCCCTCACCTAGGAAAGCATGAATAATCAAGATGGATAATGGTTGAAAAAGAATGGTCCTTCGCGTTATATGTTATTTTCAGGAAAGGACACAATGGTGCTGTTTATTCACCGTGACGTGTGAAAAGAATGAATTTAAAAGCCTCAAGAAAGTGAGAGCCGGAAGCCAGGAACACGAGCTGAGGGCAAGTGGCACAGAACTGGCAATGAAAAAAATCACCACCATATCCACAAAGGCAATGATGTTAGAGGAGCTTGCTCGGAGGTCGCGCTTGAAGCGCGCGTCGGCGCTGCCTACGTCAGGTAGCGGCCGCTTTTGGCGCTTGGCCGCGGCATCCCGCGCCCGCACTTCTTCGGGGTTCTCTTGCCGCCGCTTCCGTTTTGCTTCTGCTTCTCGACCTGTGACCACTGGGTCCCCTTGACGGCGCGCCCGCTTCGCTTCTGCTTCGCTTCTGCTTCGCCATGGTTTCCCGCTAAAGGGAACCATGTGTGGAAGTGAATCAGCGGGGGAGATGGTTATCTTGAGCGGGAGAAACGTCGCCGCTCCCGTTTCGCGGCAGCGGCCTGAGCGCTCATCGCGGCGCTGCACAGGAGAGAGAATGAGACGTGCGCGCTCCGTCATTTTCATACCGCGGAACTACCCTGGCACCCCCAGTGGAGTATGCAGCTGTCGCAGCACCTGTCATGCGCGCCGCTTCGTAGAGTAGAGGATTCCTAGAGGAGAGAAAGGGGGGAGCGTAGGAGGAGAGAGAGGGGGACGCGCATGCGCTGTGGGGGGTGTGGGACGCGGAACGCGGGAAGGACGGACAAACCCCCCGCAAGCACATGCAAGCAAGATCAAGGAATGGAGTCAACCTGGGCGACAGACACCACCGGTAGTGCGTGTTATTCTTTGCTTGCACCCACCACCTGCCTAGCCATTGCTAAGAAGCCACTCTGTGCTCTCGGCTATGACTCCGGCTATGACAAATCTGGGAGGCCACTACGTAACAACGTGCACTAGTTTCTTATATTCCAGAACTCCAGGCGCTCAGAACTTTCGCGCGGTAGCGCAGCCGGTACCTCGGTATTTGGTTGAGGACTGACTTCCGCGTATACAGGGTGTCCCTAATATCACGTTGCAAAATTTTAAAAAGGAGGGACGTCGTTACGCGAAGCACGCCTAGTGCATCTTGTTCCCAGTATATACCGTAGAAGCCACTACCGTAGGCCGGCGAACTCACTCACAATCAAATCGAGCCGTGAGTCTGAGTCTGAGTGAGTCCGGGTGAGTAATATTTTGGTGAGTTTGAGTCCGAGTGAGTCTGAAGAAAATTTTCGTGAGTGGGAGTCCGAGTGAGTCCACCTCAGGAAAATTTTCGTGAGTGTGAGTCCGAGTGAGTCCACCTCAGGAAAATTTTAGGTGAGTGTGAGTCCGAGTGAGTCTGTTTGAAGAAAATTTTCGTGAGTGTGAGTCCGAGTGAGTCCACCACCTCAGGAAAATTTTGGTGAGTGTGAGTCCGAGTGAGTCTGTTTGAAGAAAATTTTCGTGAGTGTGAGTCCGAGTGAGTCTGTTTGAAGAAAATTTTCGTGAGTGTGAGTCCGAGTGAGTCCACCTCAGGAAAATTTAGGTGAGTGTGAGTCCGAGTGAGTCTGTTTGAAGAAAATTTTCGTGAGTGTGAGTCCGAGTGAGTCCACCTCAGGAAAATTTTGGTGAGTGTGAGTCCGAGTGAGTCTGTTTGAAGAAAATTTTCGTGAGTGTGAGTCCGAGTGAGTCCACCTCAGGAAAATTTTGGTGAGTGTGAGTCCGAGTGAATCTGTTTGAAGAAAATTTTCGTGAGTGTGAGTCCGAGTGAGTCCACCTCAGGGAAATTTTGGTGAGCCTGAGTGCGAGTGAGCGCTAAGCGCAAAAGATATTTCATGAATGAGTCTGAGTGAGCTCCACAAGTTTTGCCGACCTATGGCCACTACTGATATTTTGTGAATGAGGTTCCGTTAATTTGTCCTAAGTGTGTTTCTAACTTGCCAAATACTCACCCAGTCGTTAAAATGTTAATCAGGCATATGTATATTTGTTCAAATGACATCTAATCACGCTATTTTAACTACGTATTAATTGCGTGTTCCCGCCCCCCCCCCCCCCTTTTTTTTTTGCTAATAAAGAAGGCCCGTGATATCAGAAAAATGTCGCGTGACTAGACTTCAGCGCGCATCAGGAAGCAGCGCCCTCAAAGAGGGTCACTTTGAGGCAGCAAGTCAATACCACGATCCAAACTTTTACGGGTGGGAGCATAGTCACGTGTTATTTTTCATATTTCGCGCGCTTTCTTTATCAGCCGGAAAAAATGAGCCCGTGATTAGTGCGTTGCCAAAAATAGCGCAGTTAGATGTCATTTGAGCATGCCTACATATGCCTCATTGATATTTTAAAGGATTGGGTGAGTATTTGTCGAGTTAGAAACATAATTAGCCCTAATTAACTAAACCTCATTAACGCAATATTAGTAGTGACTACTACAGTATACTGGGAATAATATGCACTATACTCCATCTCAGAACTACCTTGCAGCCGTGTGGAAGCTGCAGGGCTCGTTAGCCAATAGGAAAGGCGAAAGCCCCTCAATGCATCCGTATGCATCCGCGTCGCGTCAATGACGTATGCATCCGCGTCGCGTCGTCTGCTCGTCGTCTCTTTGGTGTTGGCTCGCGTATCTTGCCGACAGCTGCTCCCCGCAGTTAATATAACAAGCAAAAACCTCTTCCGGCACGCGAACTCGCCATTTCTTTGATGTTCACAAACCCACTTGAACAAGGCGCGTTCGCTGGCGTTTGTGCCCCCTTTATGCCGGATCGTCAATAAAGTTGTTTCACTCACTCACTTAGCAGCGTTCATATTTGCGCTTTCACCGGGTTCTTTTTTGACAGCACCAAACGCATTTAGCGCTACTAATCTTGCTTCTTTCGGAAAATACTGATGTTTGATCTAAAACGCTCCGCAGATTCAGTTGACGCAGTTTCAGCGGCCCTCAAGTACTGTTCTTGAGTGGAACAGCAAATTATTGGCACAGAAAACAATATAAACATTCAGGGTGTTTCGCATGGTCAAAGTATCACCGGCGCTAATGTTGTGGTCATCTGTTCATTTGCCATCAAACCATTTTTACCGTTCAGCACCGCCTTGACAGTCCTAGTACCATCAAAACAAACAAGCGATCTAAATAATAGCTAATAAAGGTACCTGATGCTTTGCCCTCAGCGTTAGATGAGACTAAGCGATGGCAGATTATACTCCTTATTTTTTTTTATTTTTTATTTTTTTTTTTTTGCTCTTCGGGCAGAGAGCCAGTAAGAAGCACGAATTCGGATGCAAGCGGATGGTCTGGGCTCTATGGGAGCTGCCATGTTGCTGTACGTCATAGCGGTTAGGGTGGCTATTACGGTTACCCGCCTGTAATATTTTAGAAAATGCGAAGTGCATTCGTGAAAGACCTAACTTGACACGTATCGCTATAACGCGTCATGCAAGAAGCACAGTGAAAACCCTTGTACCTTGTTGATAATGAAACAATTACGCCCGGAACTCTATTATCTGCTGCGCAAGGATACTGCCTGTATACTACTCGTAGCTTTGGTAGTGCTGCAAGGTAGTTGTGAGATGGAGTGTAGTGCACTATAGGCCTCGCGTTTCTCGCGTCAGCTGCTGCGGCGGTTTCGAAAACTGACGAAACGACGGTAGTGAGTGCCAGCAGCACGGAACGTTCGACTAGCCATATCGTTTCGTTCGCAAACTGTGCTTCGGATACGAGGGTAAGCAAGCCTAACTAAGCAAACAAGCTTTCGCTTGCATAACCGGGCCTAGCAGAGCCGTTTTTCTGTCGCGAACGGAAAAATTTCGTTGTCATGAACCGGCACACGCTCTCATCGTCCTCTTCTTCATCAGCGCCGTCATCAACGTCTGCTTCATTGCCAAAATACGTGCGCCGAATTTTCCGACGCGGGATGCAATAACACTGCCGGGCGAGACAAGTACAGAGAGAGAGAGACAGAGAGAAAGAAAGATAAATAAAGATACGGAAAGAGAGAAATTCTAAGATGAAAATTATGTAGCGGCACTCAACGTGAAAGCTGTAGAACGTGTGGGAGCAGTAATCCGCCTGCCCTTCAGCGACACTCGCGTTCACGGGAAAGCGCACTGTGGCTTTCCTATAGCGTGCAGTCTGCTCGGCGCCCACGGGTGGGAAAGGGAACTTTCATTTGTGATGACTTGGTGCCCTCACCCCTCCTTCTTTGCTTCACACTCATCCCCACGTCTATCCTACTCACCGTCACTTCTTTTTTCCATTCCCTTCCTATACTATACTATGCACAGCTATGCTATGCTTTACCCTTCCCTCCTCCTCGGCCTCACATATATCCTTCTCATCCTCACTTCCTTTTCCCCAGCGATCTATAGCTTCTTTATAGGAGTTTCTTTCCCAGCTTCGCTGCTTCGAAAGTCAGTTAATTAGAGATACCTAACTAAGCAATTACACAGAACATAAAAACTATAGTGTGACTCACTCCATAAACAGTTAGCAACATTCATTTGGTCACGTCATGATAGAGTGTGTCGGCATATTTTTTAAATTATGGCTAAAGTAAGCTGGGGCACCCTGTATACATGTCGCATACTGGTCTTATTCACAGTAGATCTGTAGTAAACGTAAGGTAAAGCGCGGCAATAGTATATGAGGGTGTGGAAACTGTTATACGTAAACACTTCTAGCTGCAGCACAGATGCATAAAAGAACATAAAGAAATAGATGTACTTACTGACTAAATTATCCAAATGTGGCCAATTTAAAAGATTTTTTATTTCAGTTGGGTAAAGAGGATTCATGTTATCTCAGCTCATGACATTTATATACTAGTTCATCATTTCAGAAAAGGCAGGAGGACTCACCCTCACCGCGGTCTTGATTTGCTATTACCGTATCCGCAATGCTAGTTCCAGCACCAGCCACTGAAACATACACAAACCGGGTCCACTGTATGCACATGATGAGGATGCAAATATCCTGCAGCTTAAAAAAAATGTCAAGATTCTGCCTACATGTTTCTATCAGTGTGAAACGAAGCTCTCGTGAAGCTGTTAACTTTATGCTACAAATTGTTCTTTTTCTGAAGGTAGTTTCTGAGGACACTCATTCTTGCATCCTATTCCGCGCTGTTTTCTATCGTGGCTGCTACAGGTGTGGTGCTGTTCAGAGAAAATTCATTTGCCACCTTCACTTCACTACTGATAATCAGGATTTATTCGAATGGCGACAAGCAAAAAGATCGCATTTCTCATTGAACGGGTTATATACGCGGGTTGCCACCTGTCCGGTTTCAGACAGGCCCGGCCGGTTTCTTATTGCCGGTTCGCACCTAAGAGCGGCCGCCCATGGCCGTCTTTTTTTTTTTTTCTTGTTAAAATCGCAACCATTTATTTTGGGGGGTGTATTATAAGCATCAGCTCGGCATATACGATGTTAAATATTTATCGTCAATCAACGATCGTTTATGCTACTATTCAACCAGTTTTTAAGATCCCTTCAAGTGTAGAGATCATAAGAAGAAAGTATACGCTTCCGCATGCATCTATGAATATCCGACATTTCTGTGGCATTTGCACTGTGTATATTTTAACGTTCGTTTGTGTCTATAATGTCACTCGTCTTATGGATTCAGACGCAAAGAAGTGCTTTTTATGGACGAAGTATATGCGGTTCCTTTTCAATGCAGCACATTTAGAGCAATAACCAAAACCTCACTTACTTATAGCACAAGTGCAATCATGTGTATTTTTATGCCACAGTTAGATAGGTTAGCTCTGTGTTGTGTTCCTATTTGGATGTATACATTGAGTTTATCCCACTCAAGGAAAGCCATGATACATTAAATGGCACTGCATGACAGACTTAACACGGCATCTTATATTATTCAAGGTTACCTTAATCTCTAGTAACTCCCCCTCCCCCCTCCTGACGGCCCGGTTGTTTTTTTTTTTTTTTGTTTTTTTTTTCGGGGAAAGGTAGCAACCTTATGTAACTAAGCTGCTATGGAGGCTAGTTTGTACGAATGCATGGCTTGTTCACGCTTCCAGGAAGTGGACGAAGTAAGGAAGTGAACACAAATAAACATTTGTTAGTATGCGCATCACCCTGTGTGTGTCTTTTTTCTGTCGTCACTTCGTCCAGTTTATGGCAGCGCGAACAAGCCATGAAGCCTTATTTAAACCGCAGCACCAAGTCCAATCGTCGTTCTGTTTTCCCAAAGCTGTGACGACGGCACCAACCTACCCGACCATCCTCTTGGCAGCCGCCACTCGTCACGGTGGTTTAGTAGTTATGGTGCTCGACTGCTCACCCGAAGGTTGCGGTCTCGAATCCCGGTGGCGGCAGCCGTATTTCGGTGGAGGCAAACAGCTAGAGGCCCGTGTGCTTAGATTTAGGTGCACGTCAAAGAACACCAGGTGGTCGAAATTTCCGGAGCCCTCCACTACGGCGTCTCCCACAATCGTGTCGTAGTTTTGGGACATAAAACGCCAACAATTATTGTTGTTAGTGGAAGCCGCCGTATTCAAAGAGTTTCTGAAAGTTTATGACTAGCTTCATGCAAAAAACAGCCTTTGTATATTACAGGCCGTTCCTACATAGGTTCAACAAATTAGTGAGAAAAAGCGCAACTTTACCTCGCGACAACTTTCTGTGGCAGCACAGTCAAGGCTACGAAGCCTAAGCCTGCACTTTTTTACGACGCTTCTGCAGGCAGACCGCGAACGCTAACTTTGACATACTACGAAGCATAAAGGAAAACAAAAACAAAAGATATACTTATTATGTTGAAGATCGCTCCCATTGTTATCAAGAAAGCTTATTCCGTGCGAGATTTTCGTTTCTTGCTGTTTCTAGTTTTTTGGTTTTCTGGTGTCATTTCACCTTTTTCCTGCACCGGTAAAGAACGATGGCGTGGCTCGGTTAGGGTGGTTAGCAACCCTAGCTCGGCTGCGGCAAGTTCACATCGAAGCTTGTGAACGAGCACCAGTACGTGTTCGTTAGGTGATCTGTACCTATTCATCGAGCAGAAAGAAACGAAGACAGCGGTGGGTCGTCAAATAGTTTTTTTTCGCCGCATATCCAATCACCAAGAGAGAAGTTGTGTGCGGGTGATACCATCAGCGCAAGTGGGTCTTTCATCGCGATAGCCACATTGAAAGTGACGTCGGTGACCTGCCAGTCTTCAGCAAGACCAGCTGCTTGAAAGCGATATTGCGATTGGAAGCTGTACGTAAAAGCAGTGACCCTTTTCATAAATTGCGTTCCATACTTAGTCGGTATCTCGGTTGCCTACTATTGCTGATACAATCACGCTAAAGATCGCCTGCTGTAACACCGTACCCGTCGGCGTTTACGGCGGGAGTGGTTCTTGGCGCTTTCCGATGACAGCGATTTTCCAGAATAAAATCACCAGTGCAAAGCTTCACCTGCGGCTGACTGCGCAAAAACAGCGTTCTTGACCGAGTAAGGAGTGCGTTTCACCCGCTTGGATTTACGAACGTGAGACGCCCGCTCGTGACCGGTCGTG
The DNA here is from genome assembly GCA_030522465.1 of Rhipicephalus appendiculatus. Taxonomy (NCBI): domain Eukaryota; kingdom Metazoa; phylum Arthropoda; class Arachnida; order Ixodida; family Ixodidae; genus Rhipicephalus; species Rhipicephalus appendiculatus. The sequence continues at coordinate 147,451 of JALIZH010011867.1, forward strand.
GCCAAGATATTTGCGACGCGTCGATGCCTTCGTGTCCACAAAGAAAATAGCGTGAGTGTCTCCAGAAAGTTCTTGCGTCTCCAAAAGAAGGAAAACGATGATACCGACCCTGTATGCACTGAAATTTAGGACATGGTTTCTTGCCATTGCGTTGGATTTCTTATCACCTCCGTTCCTGCTCGGCCGTGCCCTTTCTTTTTTTATTTTTTTTTAAATAAATCTGACTGCTCCAATAAAGCTGCTTACCGTGTTCCTTTTCAATAAAGAATATTTTATTGCTTTCAAAAAAAAGATATAGCAGTGGATTAGGGTAAGTGTATCACCGAATATACCCTGAGATCTATAGCACCAGCATCTGTAAGGTCTGCCAGACAGACACAGCTACGCTTAAGCATATGCTCTGGGAATGCGAGGCTAAAGCCCAACGTATTAGTCCCGATGTTCTCTCGGCGAGGTGGGAAGCCGCTCTGCGCAGCTCCAAGCTCGCCGACCAACTGTGGGCAGTCCAGCAGGCCCGTGAGGCGGCGGAGAGGCAAGGCCTTGACGTCCCGACATGGGAGACCTGAGCCCGGGCCATTAATCTGCCGGACAATTAATAAAGTTTTTCCGTCCATCCATTCAAAAAAAAAAAGAAAAACCAAATGCAAGCATTACTATATGGTGCTCGCTTTGCACGCGGGCTTGAAGCGCTGGCAGATAAGCGTTATAATGGTATTCGCTGAAGAGCACAGCAATGATTACATGTATTTTTCCTTCACTGCTGCATCCATAAGTATCTCAAGGCTTGTCATAGCTTTCGATTAAAGCTATATATAACCTATCTTTTAAAGCACTATTTCAAAAATAACGTCATAAGCCTTGGATGTTCGTGCGAAAACGTCGTGAGCATTATGAGCTCGAACACGCGAGCGGGTGGCGAATAGCCTCAAACCCTACATCGGCTGATTCGCAGCGGCCGTTGTGGGAAACAAAGTGGAAAGGGCGCGGCACTTCTGCTAGCTGTTGGCACTCCCGCCTCGAAATCTTTGCAGCGAAACGGCAGCTTATAGCGCGTCAGCGGCCGCTACAGCGGTGACGTAGCCTGCGGTGATGCACTCTAAGCATTTGATACACCTCTTTTTTTTAATTTTCTTTTTCGTCATTTATTTTTCTTTTTTTTTTGCGTTATCATTGCTAGAGGCCGATGACACGAAAACAGCTGCCGTTTCGTAGCATTTCTAGAGAAGCGGGAGTGCGAACAGTCAGTGGAAGAGTGCCCCTCCTTTCCCCTTCGGTTTCCGCAGCGCCATCCACGTATTCCGCTATCTCGATTTTGAGGCTGTTTGCCACGCGCTCGCGTGCTCGAAATCGCCCGCAAACGGCGATTTCGGTTTGGCTTGGCGTAGTAACACATGTCCAGAAGATCCGCCCTCGTAGCTGTGCTGCCACAGAAAGCTGTCGCGAGGTATAGAGAGCCAATTACTCTCCGCCTTAGCACGACCTCTTGGAGCAAGGTGACGTGCAATTAATGCGAGGGTTTTGGAGCAAGATAAATCGGTCGTTCGCTCTAAATGAGCGACAACACTTACATGAAGAGACAGATTCCGTTCCAAGTGTGACTCCCATGAGTATAGTGCCAGCACGTCCGCTCCCTGAAAATAAATGCGCAAATGGACGTCATACACTTCGCCTAGATTGCTTTCTTCGTTAAAGTTTGTCGCAATTACTTGGCAACAAAAAGAAAAAAAATGAAGGACACTTTGTAAATTCCAAAGTGTGTTCGGGAAAGCCTGTGGCCATTCGACTAACTGTGCCCTCCCAGTGGAATGGCACACAAACGGAATGTGTGCGTGTTTTCTTTTTTTTTAACACGAAAGTGTTTTATGCCGGGGTCCACCAAGATTTGAGTGACGTATTTCCGTCACGGAAATGACGTGGCAAAAATATACATGATCAGAAGACAAAGAAAAAATTACACCATCTCCCGCTAAAGGGAACCATGTGTAGATGTGAAGCAGCGAGCGCTAACGCTTACATTGGCGGTGGCGTTGACTCTGGTGCTCATCGCAGCGTTGCGCAGGACAGAAAACTGGGGAGGCGCAAAGCACGCAGTGATGGAGCGGTGTTTCCTACTGGAACATGCCAATCGCTGCTAATGGGCAATGAGAGACAGAAGACTCCGACTGGACACAGAGACCCGCAGTCCGCTTTTAGTTAACGCGCACGCTGCGAATTTTTATTGTTCAACAACGCACAGGAGAAATCTCCCACCGGCACCACCTTGGAGGTCAAGATCCATTGCCATATACGGGGTGGCCAGTGAACGGTTGTGCAGCGCGAGCAGTCGGTTTTTTCAACCAAAAAACTCGCTAGCAGACGCTGCCTGCGTCGGCGTCGCGAGCCGAGAGAGGGGGGGGAACGTAGGAGAGGAGAGAGAGGGGGGGGACGCGCATGCGCAGTGGGAGTGTGGACGCCGCGGGCAGGGATGCCTAGAGGAGAGAGGGGGAGCGTAGGAGAGGAGAGAGGGGGCACGCGCGTGCACAGTGGGAGTATGGACGCCGCGAGCAGGGATGCCTAGAGGAGAGAGGGGGGTAACGTAGGAGGGGAGAGAGGAGGGAGGCGCATGCGCAGTGAGGGTGTGGTTGCCGCGGGGAGGGATGCCTAGAGGAGAGAGAGGGGGAGAGGAGGTTTTTATTTTTATTTTTTTTTAAAGGTTTGCGCATGCGCAGTAAGGGTGGTCACGCCGGCACACCACCACCACCACCGGATTAAGCTTCGCCATAAGATGCTTCACATCTAAATGTTCCGTCAGCGGGCGTCGAACCTACGACCTCTTGGTCCGCAAGAAGAGATGCCGGGCACGCTATCCACTGCGCCACGGTCACATACTCTGTAGGCTTTAAAAACGCGCCTTTTATATCTACCACTGTCCTCTCACAGTGCTCTTGCTAACGTGAAGTAAAGCATCATAACCGTGAAATCCACGATTAGTTCCTCAAAAGCGTCGTTTTTACGTGTCCGTCCCATTGGGCGCGTTTCGAAAAGGAAAAGTGAAATTTTGTCGATGGAATGGCACACTGCCAGGTGGCGACCTTACCTCAGCGTCGGTAAGGTCCCTAGATAAAACAAGTTGTTTTATCTAGGGACCTTAAGCGTCGGCGTCCCTGATAGCGTCCATCCATACCAAAGGTATACTCCGTTTCACAAGATGTTGGCAGTACAGTGGAAGGTACGTGCGCCCTCAGCCAATCACGACAGAGCGCACCCCATAATTGTGTTCCTACGCGAATGTCGATCCCATGAATCTGACAAGTGGCCCCGCCTGCGTGGAAAAATGTGTACTATACTAATTAACTTTTTAATTTTTTAGCAGGTGGCGCTTGGCACCATCTTGATCATCTTCATATGTTCTGTTTATTTGTGGACGGTCCGACCTCCGTCCCAAAGGAACTGGCTTTGTCTATTAATATTTAGTGTGACTTCTTCCTCTGAATTTTCGTTACATTAGAGCTTTTTTGAATTGTTTACGCCACGGGTATAGAAAAAAATATTTACTTTAATCATTCAATCAATCAATATAAGTGAATCATTGAGTCAATTAACGAGCGAACCATGGAATCAATCAATCCGATGCTTTATTTGCCGACATAAAAATGTTTTTTTTTTTTTATGTTTGCTACTCTCACTGCAACAGTACTGAATGATCTCGTCCAGTACGCACCACGCAATGATTGCCATGAGGTCGTTAGGAGGGCTCACATCTCATCGTCATCACAACTTGTATTTGGCGTCGCAGCTCAGCAAAAACCGGCGGCGGATTTGCACAAGGCGCCTCGCTTCTATGAGAAATGCGTTCCGAGAGCGTTCCTTGTACTTGAAGCCACGCTGTTTCAGCATCATTTGCATCGTCGTTGTGGACACGGTCGGTAGCGTCTCGTCCTCTTCGAAACGATGCAGCCCCTTGGCGATGGGTGGAATTTCACCTCTCTCAAAAAAAGACGTACACCACCCATCGAAAGACGCTCAGGTCAAAATCGTCCAGCTTCTTCACCCGATCACGGCCTTTCCAATAAAACGCTTCTTCGGTGGTAGGCTCTGCCCGCGTTCCCCGCCAGCGCTTTCCACCGATAGAGCGTTCGCTCGCTCACCTCGATAGGTTTTTCCGTCCTCTTGGTGAGTGAATTCAAGCTTGCACTTTCCCCGCACTCGACGCGAAGCGCTAGCGTTTGAAGCTATCTGCTTCGCCAGCTTGGAAAAATCACGCACACTCGATGGCCGGCTCACCGGTGAGAGTTTGTCGGACGCGTTGCAGACACACGACCAACTCGGGCGACGCCATGTTGCCGAAAAGCGGCGCACCACCACCTCACAACAAGCCTCCGCTCAGCCGCGTCCATGCGGGCTTTTTCTATTAATTTCACGAATTATTAAAACACTTTGGACGCTTTAAAACATCAATCCGTACCATACTGTCACGTTATGCGTTTGTAGTGTGCAAAATAGTTCTGGATTGCTAAAATAGTTGAGGGACTATTTGCTGGGCTCACACAGCCCTGATTGGACAAGAGAGCTCTACCACGGCTCTACCTTTGGCTGCACTGCCAACAGCTTGTGAAACGGAGTATAGCTCTGCGACGCGCGAGTGCTTGCGTGGCCGTAACGTAACTCCGCGTTCCCAACTTGCACTCGCCCCGCGAAAAATCGCAGCCGGCCAACGGGGAATCACGACGCGCGTTGCGTTTCCGTCTGGTCGGGCAGTGGTGTTCAATAACTCTAACATGCCGCGAGTAGGCGACCTTAGCCCAAATTCGACGTTCTAATCAGTGACGCTCTTCTGGCTGTCACACCGCTTTCTCTGATTCCGCTCTCATTGTACAGATACCACAAGCATATATGACAAGGGTTTGTTTAATCATTGATGATGGACGTTCGTCGTCGGGATGCAGATGTACCACCAAGCGTCAACGTGGATGCATCCATGTTAAACGGTGCTATAACTGTCAAACAGCAATAGACATTGTGCAAGCTGTTTTATATCAATGTACAGTAAACATTCAACTGTAAGGACACGTTTCACTTTCGTGTTATACCGATTCCTGTGACGGAGGGATCAACCATGTTTTTTTTTTTAATCTTTACCGCGTAGCGTTAGCGTAAGGGCGCCATATGAGTTTTAGAATAGAGTTTGTCCCCCCACAAACGCTGACGCCGCAAAGGTGCTTTGCGGGCCGCACGCTATTTCGGATTTCCTGAGGGTGGACCACAAACGCTAACGGCGGTTAGCGTTATGACGCATGCGTAATGGCAGCGACCGCAACAGATAGCGTTCGCAAAGCTTTGCGTACATATATAGATACCTATACATATACGGAACGGCATGGAAGCTCCGACGCCAACGGTAGAAACCCGCCGAGAGTGTTCATATAATTGCTATTGCAATAACATCGCTCCTTCTGCTAGTTTTCCTCTCTGCCATTCCAATTCTAGTTCCACTGCACTAGCCTTTTGTTTGTCTGTATTTCAGTTTTACGCGTAATAATGCAAGTTACCATTACAAGAAAAATTTAATTTCACTGATTTCAATCAAACTATGCTGCAATAAGACTTAGTCACTAACTTGTCGATCGTTTTGCCGGTTTGTTCGGCTTCAGTCTGAGTACCGCTGAATGCTCCCAAAAAATTTAGAGCCGCAGACACTTTTACACCCTATTGGTTGAACAAAAACAAGATCACGTTTATGACAATGGCTCTCATCTCCCTGCTGAGAGCAGCGGCGGAAGGCGGGCTATAGTTGGGCTGAGACGCTGAGAGCCTTGACGATCGCATCATTGTTCAAGGAATCCAAAAGTCGCAGCGCCATTATTCCCTCTTGTATAGGGACGAAGCACTCAGCCGCCACGGTGTTCTAGTGGTTACGGTGCTCGACTGCGGACCCGAAGGTCGCGGGGATCGAATCCCGGCCGCGGCCGCCGCATTTTCAGTGGAGGCAAAAATGCTTGAGGCCCGTGTAATTCGATTTATGTGCTCGTTATACAACCCCAGGTGGTTGAAATTTCCGGAGTACTCCACAATGGCATCTCTCATAATCATATCGTGGTTTTGGGACGTGAAACCTCATAAATTATTAGGGAGAACGCAGCTGCAGTCACCATGATGCACTTCCGGTAGAAGTGAGGCGGCACCTCCTGGAAACGCATATGAAACGCTTATAATAGTAAACGTGACTTGACTACATGATTTAGCTGTTTCCGCTTAACAGATGTTATTCAACATGAAAAATATGATTATGCACTGTCCTTTCAGTGAATAACATTTGGGGGAAGGATTTATATCAACTCGAACGGCTATGCTGTCAGACGCCACAATAATAAGTGTTGGGCACTGCTATGTTTCTCCAACACCAATCGGATAAGAGGTATTTGATGTAGTGAAAAACACAATAGAGGTTTCTTTTTGTACGTGAGTTAATAGAATTATCCCAGACAGTGATTCGGTAGCATCTAGGACATGGTGGCTTCTTTCCTAATCTTGCCGCATGAAATGTATTACCATACGATAAGGTGTCGTAAACAATGCATAATACGGCGTGGCTAAAATTTTGTAATATTTTTTCAACGAATCGAGTGAACATCTGAGGACCCTAATACTACACTTAAACTGTCAAAATACTACGAAATCTTACGGCTCTATACAAGTAATTGCTACATATTATCAAGTTCTCTATAGATGCCATATGCGAATGACTGCAATGCTTCTTACTGTGTCGTTGTTAACATGGGGCGTGGTGTCTATCAGCTTTTTTTCTGTATATATTTCTGGAAGCGTTGTGTTTATTGTTCGATGTGGTCTTCGTCTATCGCGCAATACGGCTCTGGAGATATTATTGTTAACTTTCTCCTTAGAACCGGCAGATATTCGGTAATTCGTGCACATCTTATGTACCCATTTTGGCATTTTCGATTGGCGTTAGTCAAAGCTTCGCAGTAAATTAAGAAACTCTGCCTGGGGCATTTTCATCTTAGTAGCCTTCTTTGAGCTCAAAAAGATTGTCCGCGCTTATTTCTTTGTAAACGCCAGTACTAGCTTCTCAAGTGCTGTCACTGACGTCGCTCATACGTCACCCTAATCTTGTGTGTGACCAGTATCTTTATGCGCTTACGTAACAATGGCATAAGTAGACCAAGAAAAAATTACTTTGAATTTTGTCAGCAATGTAAATTACACGGGACTTCAATACCTTCACGCTGTCGCGCTTTTGTTTGATCGTTAATTTTGAATTGGAGGGCGTTGTCTCCTTCTCCATGTATTTTTCAGTGGGCAATGTTTCACGTATCGTGTGACGATTTCGGTGGTGTTACATTACTGTCTCGTTGCGGCTCATATTATCGGCCTCCAACGCTTGTTTTGCTGTTTTGCTGTTAGTTTTGCAAATACTTGTTCTTGATTAAACTCAAACATTGACTCAAAGTGACTTTTCCATTATGGGAGATTAAGGCAGAACAACCACTATTTCATAGTGGCGAGGAGGAAAGTACCTACGCCCAGTTTACGTAAAACAGTATGCTTGCACAAGGTCAAGATACCGTAATCAGACTTAGAAAAGCAGATACTTTGGCGGGTTTGTAAACAACCATGATGGTACCAAGAAGTGCAAAAAATACAAGAGGCTCAAGAAAGGAGAACCAGGATAGGCAAGCGCTCAGAATCACACGCATGCTTACACGACAATGGCAAGCCTGGCAGCGCTGAAAGCAAGTTAGGCAGTAATCCTTCCTCCTTGAGGACTTCACACCACTGTTCAAACTGTTAAATTTTGCAACACAATTTGCTTTACGCAAAACACTCACCTGTGGAGCTAGCTGTGCTTCCTGCCACGGCTGCAGTTCCTAGAAACGCATATGAAATTCATGTTATCCAATTACGCAACTTGCTGATCATTTTTTCTGCATAGAACATGTTCGACAGCGTATATAAAGTTGATTAAAGAGATTTCGTTCGGCACTACGACTGCCCTATTGGTATATTATTACCTTTAAGTGAAGGCTCTATCTCAGCTCGAAAGCATGTGCGTTTCCAAACTCCATATTATGAGTCTTTACGAAAGTGAACAATGTAGTAAGCAGTACCATTGCTTCTCCAAAAGCGGCATAGTAACACTCGGGCAAAACAGTAGTTCTCATAATTTCAAGGAAATGAAAATTAATTACCATACTTCCAAGTATTAGTGAACTACTACATTAATGAGAACTAACAGACAATGATGCCAAGGTAATATAGGGGATGTTATTAGAAGTAATTGTAATGTAAATGGGAAGAAAGAAAAGTGGACGAAAAGATAACTTGCCACCGGCAGGGACCGAACCTGCGACCTTCGAATAACGCGTCCAATGCTCTACCACTGAGCTATGGTGGCGGTCATCCCTCCGTCCACTTTATAGGGTATATGTGTGCATTTAAACGTGGGAGCGTCAGTCAGCGCCGCCTGTTGCCATTGCGGCGAGTGTGGAACACTCTTTTTTGCCTGTTGGCGTCACGTATCACGTGATCTTATTACGAGCGGGCAGCTGACCAATAATCCCTCGCATACCACCTGAAGGCATCAAGTCTACCAGACTGACTCTTCACACGAAGTTTCAACACGATTTCCTTTACACAAAACACTCACCTGTGGAGCTAACTGTGCTTTCTGTCGCAGTTGGCTTAACGGCTGCATTTCCTAGAAACTCATATGAAATTCATGTTATCCAATTACGCGACTTACATGGCTTGCTGATCACTTGTTTCTGCATAGCAGATGTTCTACAACAGATATAAAATGAGTTACACATATTCAGTTCAGCACTACGGCTACACTGTTGGTATATTACCTTTAAGTGAAGGCTCTATCTCAGCTCGAAAGCATGTGCGTTATCGGTCCTTCTAGACTGGTTAGCATCCCTGCCTGTCATTTCCCTCCTGTTCCTTCTTTCCTTCAGACCCCATATTATTAGACTTTACGAAAGTGAACAATTTAAGCGCTACCATTATTTCTCAATAAGCGATACAGAAACACTCAGGCATAGTACTTTTGATAATTTCAGGCTTCTTCTGAAGAAAACAATAAACAGAAACCCGTATTTGATAATACGGGTTTTTTCTGAAGAAAAACAATGAACAAGCACAGGACAGGTAAACGGAAGAAAAAGAAAGAGAGAAACCGAAAGAGCGAGAGAAATAGAAAGTGATAGAAAGAGAAACAGAGAAGAATGCAGTGACAGAGAACCTTGCGAATCAAGACCATGCCAGTAAGGGTCATAGTAATTAATACCTTGATAAATTAAGACCCCGGTAATATACAACCTCCTAATGAGCACCTCACTAATTAGAACCACACTATTTAAGACCTTGCTAAGTAGGACCATGCGAATTTAGACTTTGCTGATAATCTGAGTAGCAGACACACTCCCCTGTTAGTCCAGCTACTTGCAGCCCAACTACTAGCTACCAACATTTTTTGTAAAGTAATTTGTAAAATATTGTTTTTAATAGTGAACAACCGCGTCAGTCCTTAAAGGAGTGTAGACAGCAAAGTCGGGCCGGTAACCTGACACGAAACTGACATGTGAGCATTCCGTGCTTGCAAGAATGGCTGAATCGAATTTTGACAGAGAACAGACTACTTAAAGTTAATTTATTTCACACTGGAAGTCTAGCAATCAAGCGTGGATCCTTTTCCAGGCTTATCACAATAACCATTAGCGAAAACGTCAAAAGAGCTGCGTCAGGTGTGACATTGGAGACATGTACGGCGAATTTGATAACTGCGGCCACGTTTAGCATGAAAACATTTCAATGTCCGATGCCAACGGATCAAAAAATAAATGGATTTCTGCCTCCACTTGCTCGAGCCCTGGCGGACGCTCATGGTCGGGTTTTCTGACGCCGATAGCGAGGACGACATGGTATGGCTGGTGGAAGACGTTTCGGTGCTGCTGGGGCCGTACAGTGGATATGCAGTCGTGAAATGTAGCAGACGGCTCGTCACAGATTTCGTACTATTCATCGCGTTCCTTACACGTGATTATTAAATTATGTCGTCACACAGATGTTTCTAACTCTTGGCGGAGGTTTCTAGAATGATCATCGACTTATTTTAGTGTGTGCACTCCTTTAAATAGACATTTATTACAGTGTTCGCGCTTGCTTCATTTGCTGTATTTTGTTAATAAGAAAGTAAACCATGCCGCTAAAGAGGTTGCGTGAAATCTGGTATGGCCGCAGCATCCTTGTCATTCTTGCTCTGTGAGCCTACGAGCTCACTCAGCTTATCAGGCCCGTTTTCTTTCCTATATGAATCGATATGAAGAGGTGCGCTCTCATGGTGTTTCTTTGAGACATTGTCACAGTTATGTACTTCTGACACGACCGGTAGGCGAATCCCCTTCGTGGGTGTACCACTTTTCAAAAACACGATCAAATCGGCGATCGTAGTCACTCTTATTGTGCTTAAGTAATCATACTTACGAATCCTAGGCATTTTCTGAATTTCTCTGAAGCCATATAAACATTATGCAAAGATTTGTACGAATGCACGTTTCTGCCTTTGAGCTATTTGCCGCTAGTGTGAGCCAGTAGCCATGTTTCACGAAAGCTTCAACTCATGGCGAATCATACACGAAGAACTCCGTCAGCTAACAGACAAAGGAAACCACATTACTTCGAGAACATGTGTAGGTTTGTTATCAGTGCATCCTTTCCGTAGTCTTAATATTTTTATTACCATTCGTACCTAGTATGTTTAACTACCATCGTTACAGTGGTCTAAAGGTTTACTAAATTTTGTGTCCATTCCGCAATGGAAACGGCGTGCAATTAAAAGCTGCTGATATCGCAGTCGAGTGCATTGCTAATGTTCACAAAGAATTATTTCTAGATATGTAGTTTGAGCTGCGGGATACATTTATGAATGGAAGCCCATCATCCCAGTCGTCACTCATCCTAAAAAAACGAGTTTGTTCCGGAAATTCCTGAGCAACAAACGTGTTTATTTAGAAACTATTCAAAAGACAGGACTACATTCCAGAGGATATGGTGAGGGGGGCGGCAAGGCAGCTAAGTATACAAACACATTCACTCACTCACCCGTATGTTTTCCGGATGTCTGGTGATGTGATGTATGATGCTCTGTAGTTTTGTAAAACAAACAATAATTTATTTGCATTATAATAAAGCAGAGTGGTTTGTCTGGGTGAATGTGTACGCTTATAAATGTATATGGCGTCAAGGTTACAAGCGTAAGCACAAGTAGAAGACTTTGTATTTTGTAATATCTGTGCTTGGTTTTACGGGATTTTTTTTACTGTTTTGGTGATACCAACGCACTTTCGCAACATTAGAGATGCCTGAGATAAGATATTAACCAGGAGTTCTCATACTCGTCGACAACCATTGGTCCACATAACAATAAAACTTCACAAAGAAATGAATGCAGGCAAATCAGACAATCAAAAATTGGGCCAGCTACGCACCAGTGGTGCGAAGACGGAGAAAAGAGCGGGACTAGTGGCGTTGTCATCCTCCTCATCCTCACTTTCCTTTCCCACCCTTTGTTATCCTTAATTATTCATTGGCTATTAATTAGTTATGACAACGTACTGGTTCATGCATTTTTTTGGTCAGGGTAAGCTCATCCAAGCATTTTCTGTTATGTATTCGCCATTGTATTGCTTATTTACTACTCAATCATTGGCTAATGATTAGTTTCTAAGGTATCGGTCATGCATTTGTGACAGGCTAATGATCATCCAAGTATTTTCTAAAACTTATTCATTATTGGTCAATTACCGATTAGCAATAGATTGGTATCCATTGCCTATACAAGGCAATGGATAACCAATTTCATGGACAACCAAAATACAAGGCTTTGGCCATGTATTGGAGCCATGCTAAACACATCCAAGCATTTCCGAGAATTTCTTGGTTAATGATTCATTAAGTATAATCTAACGATTGGTTATTGAATGACAATCACTGGGCATTAATGGATACGGTAGGAGCTACTTGCCACGTATCCGTTTTCAGTGGCACATACTCGCCAAATCCAGGCCGAATTTAGGAGCGAAGCTCTTAAAGTTCGAGGTAAAAGACGCGTCCACCATCAGGACAAAAGCCTCCCCGCCGTTCACCTAGCCGCGCATGCGCCGAGAAACAGCTGCCGCCGCACCGCACCCACCGACGGAGACAGCCCGCGCGGCCGCCGCGCCGAGATTGCCCCACGTGGCACGAGCCAAGTACGAGCGACGAAAGTCCCGCGTTTCTACGGGGGTGCTACAGCCAGGTTTGCACGTTAGTTTCTGCCGCTGGAGTTTAGACATTCCTGCATGGTCTGTGACAGGCTGTTGTTCGACTCTACTCTGTTTACGCCAAGGAAAGACCTAGCACCAGCCAAGAAGGCCCACATTAAGCCCCTAAGTTCGGCCAGCTTCACTGTTTCTTGAGCTTCACACGGTTAGTGTAAACTTCATTTTTTTGCAAACGTTGCAGGGACAGACGGTGAGCTTAAACAGATCCACTGTTAAAATGGTTACGATTAGTAATCGATCTTGAAACTATACAGCAGGGTAGCATCTCCTCATCATTGCACATGTATCTAGTGCATTTAGATGTATAAAGTGTATCTTCAGTAAATGAAGTGTAATGACATGATCGAATAATCTTTTTTTAGCCATGCCTGAGTACTAAAGCATTTGCTTAATAATAAACAACCACATCAGATAACATGATGATTTTAGCGCTAGAAAAGACGAACACAAGTGGGAGACAGGACATGTGTTCGTCTTTTCTAGCGCTAAAATCATCATGTTATGTAATCACCAACTCGCCCAACAACAAGTTCTTAACCACATCAGACTTCAAACAGCGAGAACAAGTTGGTCAAAGGTAGGCCGATCCCGACGGCAGTACAAAACAAAATGAGGTACGAAAGCTTGCACTGCCTCCGATCCTGGAAGCAGTGCTAAGGCTCGTGGTACAAAAACTTTCGGAGGGGCCCGGGGGAGCATCAATACATCGACTTAGAAATAAAAGACTGCTTTTGCCTTCGGATCGCCTTTCGCGAACGCATAAGGAACCCTGTGGGTTATTTTAAGAGCGGAGCACTTCTGGGGTCCAGCCTGTCGTGCCATGCATATCTCATGTGGCGTGATCACGCTCACAGTAAAGCGCTAATTACCGGCCATAACAAAGCTATAGCAAGGATCCAACCAGGGTTGAAGGGAACGAGCAATGGTCTAAAATAATTAGGGGTATGCGGATATTCGAGTTTCGAATTAGAATCGAATAATATGTGATCGAATAATGCGATTCCACTTTCGAATAGCTAGTATTCGAAGTTTCGAATAATTCGACTGGACGAATAGCTAAAGCGCGACAAAGACCAATGGTGAAGATTGGTTAGGGCGGGGTGGCTTAAACTAACGCTAACGTCGTTACAGAAGGCCTTCCGTTAAAACTTTCACCGATATATACTGGTTAAAAAGTGAGCACATGTTTATTAGATGCGAAGCATCTTATGCTTGGGGTTTTGTCCGTCCCTCCCGCGTCCCTGCGTCCGGCGTCCCGTGTTCCCCCCCACAGCGCATGCGCGTCCCCTCCCCCCTCTCTCCTCTCCTACGGTCGCCCCCCGTTCTCTCCTCTCGGAATCCTCTACTCTATGGAGCGGCGCCCGCGTCCCACACGCCCACAGCGCATGCTCGTCCCCTCCCCCCTCTCTCCTCTCCTACAATGCCCCCCGTTCTCTCCTCTAGGAATCCTCTACTGTACGGAGCAGCGCGCACTACAGGTGGTGCGACAGCTGCATACTCCGCTGGGGGGCGCCACGGTAGTTCCGCGGTATGAAACTGACGGAGCGCGCGCACCTCATTCTCTCTCCTGTGCAGCGCCGCGATGAGCGCCCGGGTCGCTGCCGCGAAACGGGAGCGACGACATTTCTTCTGCTCAAGCCAGCCATCTCCCCGCTGCTTCGCATCCACACATGGTTCCCTTTAGCGGGAGATGGGGAACTTTTTTATTACTATTCACTTCTGATGTGTGTGACTACCATCGTTTGGGCTTTAATTCTAAACGTTTACCAGTTCTGCGTGCATTCTGCGATGGTAACGATGTGCAATTGAAAGTTCTTAATATCAGAGTCTAGCCAACTGCGTATGTTTAGAAATGGCGTCAGTGTCTATAGCTGCAGCTGCGAGATACGTTTGGAAAATGAACCCCACCACGTCAGTTGCCACCCATCTTTAAAAAGAAGCAAAGTTTGTTCTTACAAGTGCGGAATAATACCATTCATATTTAATACCGTTGTTTTTACCATTCAAAGGCCCTGATGTAGACAAGATCACATTGCAGAGGATAGAATGAAGTGACGGGGAAGCCACCTCATGTATTTAAACAAATACGCTCACCTGTGTGCTTTCCACGTATACGGTGGGTTAATTTCTGATGTTCTGCACATAACAAAATAATCAATAAATTATTTGCCCCACAAAGAATAGAGTAGTGTCTGTCGGCAAAGTGTTACGCAGCGGTCCACTATTAAAGGGAACATCGGAGCACGTGGCGGCTCATCAGTGCCACCACCGGTCGGCGGCTGCAGCGAGTTCCGCGCAGGCACAGTGCGTTCCGTGACTCGCGTTCTATCTTCGTCCGCTATTGTCTGCTGCCGCAGTTTGAATGGCCGCGAAGCAAACCATTCAGGTGATGAAAAAGCACCGTGCACATTGCTAAGTGCGCCGGCGAGCGTGACCTCCGCGATTGGCACCGCCAACGCACCGTGCGTTGCCGTTGCAAATCGCGAAATTCACGATGAGCGAAACTCGTTTCAGGTGCCGGCCAGTGATGGCGCCAGTAGACCGAGACGTGTTGTGTACATAATAAATGTACATGATGGTAAGGTTAAAAACGTATGCAGAAGCAGAAGCTTATATTTTAACATTTTAGTAGTTTTATTAAACGGAACAGGATAACTGGGCTTTAGCCAACCATACTTACGAAGTTTAAGCATTTCTTTATTTCTCTGAAGCCCCCCTAAATATTTTTCTTTTTGCACTTGCTTAAATAATTTGCTGTTTGATTTTCACCATTGTTTGCTGCAATGGTACGCCCGCGAGCTTCGGGATGTATAAATCTGTTGATCTGCCCTCAATGAAATCAGTCATGTGATCGCACCTGTGTTCGCCTTCCTTTATGTTGTCTCGTTTCGTTGCGCTATTGACGGACAAATGTAATGTCAGAATGCCAATTCGCTCAACATTCAACTGTTTTAAAATACCCTCTGTAGCACTCTCTGTACTGGTTTCATTTCGCTGATGCCACCATGCATTCACATTATTATAAATCCATGATAAGATAGGAACTAGAAGTTTCCCAAGCTCACCGGCATGCTTAAAACCACATAACAAGAAAACTTCAAAAATAAATACGCGCTGGCAAGCAAAAAAACAGATTAAAAATGGTCACAAATTACTGATACTTAAGCTGTACTGAAAATAATATCTCCCTCTTGCTGCACAATCCCTCAGATATAGAGAAACAACTGACAAAATAACCAAGTTATATTTTGATGTTTCTGTTTCTCTAGCCATATTAGGATTCTATAATTTTTGATTAACAATGAACAGCCACATTAATCTTTACACAGTGACATGATGTACCAGTACGACCTTTTCTCTACGTTCATAAAAAAAGTAAACCGTGCCGCTAAGAAGTTTAAGTGAAATCTTGTACTGCCACAGCTTTCTTAATTGCTATTCCATATCTCTCCGCCTGTGAGCTCACCGAATTTCTGACGCCCAGGCTAAATGATGCACGATGGTAAACTTGTACATTCTGCTCGGTTCCTCTATATATCTGTGTTCCTTCGAGTTCCACATGATATCAGTAAAACTTCTTTTGGGCCTAGTTGGTTCATAATCCTAGATGTCGTTTCTTTCTTTGTGGTGCGTCTTTGCGTTTGCGCTGTAAATGTACATCTACGTGATAGTTATGTAGTTTTGATATGACCGGTAGGCGCGCTCTCTTCACGGCTTGATCATGTTTCAAAAACACCATCCAATCAACATTTATACTCCGACCGTGTACTGAGCATATTCAAAGAATTCAATACGATGCTTTTTTTTTAACTTTTGAGACAGCATTGGCTAATTAAGCGTAGTTTGCATATCCGCGATGGGACGGAGGTTAGTCGCGACGCGTACGAAACGTTTCCATTGCGCACATCACTTAGCGACTAGCTGAAAACTGCCTAAACCTCCTATTAGGATTGCTTAAAGGCGTTATTTAATATGATCACGAAGACCGCCCGGTGACCTAGAGCAGGGGCCGGCAACCTTTTGAGGCGGAGGGCCAAGTCGCACAAAGCTGACATGGCGGAGTTTGCACGTGACTAAATAGAGAGGGGAGGGGGGGGAGCCTTTCTGACAACGAGAGGAAAAATTCGGCTGACCGGCAATAGTCGCTGTCTATAATCAAACCATATAGGTGGCTATCAATAGATAAAATAATCATTACCTACAACCAATAGCATATGCAAATTATCAATAATCGTAAAACCTTATCTGACTAAGTGTGAAGATGTGGTACAATGCCAAATGGAAACGATCTTTCTTTGTTCCTGTCTAACCCCATTGGACGTCAAAACTGCTATGTCGACCTTTACTAGATAGGAAGTGACGTGGGAAGCAAGGGGTGTCTGACGTCGTGCCGAAGGCGGCCTAATACTTCCCCACGGGCCGCGGGTTGCCGACCCCTAACCTAGATGAACTACAAGCAGTGAATAGTCTGCGTGTGCAGAAAATCACACCGTTCTATGGGTGTTCTATCATACCACAATAAAAAGTGTAACCTATAATTTTAATTTAACAGGAAATTTCTGACAAATGCTTCTCATTTATTTCAAGCGTATTTCAAGAATGACACAGGAATCTTCTCCAAAGCCTTGAAAGCAGTGAGTGTGCAACAACGTTTACATTTGAAAAAGGTTATAATCTATTTCGTGAATAATGCAGACAATGTTGCAAGACATGCAGTTGTTTACTTAAAACTCACACGCAAGTATTCTAAATCAGTATACGATTGTCATGGGTCGTGATAAAAATGTTCTATAGTATAGCTGTCGATGACGGCCTTATACTAGCCACTAAATCGGAGCTGAATATGTTCAAGAACATTGAAAACAGCTATGTTGAGCGTTTCTGGGAAATCCTGTTCATTCTCATGAATAGAAGAACTGAAATAGCTAAATCAGAATTGTTACTAGAGTTGTTACTAGAAGAATGAAACGTTATGACCATAATAATTACTTCAGTGTGTACTCACTCTGTTTAAGGTGATATCTTCCACCTGTTCTTATTCGGGGCCTTTCTGGGGAAAAACGTTGTTAACATTCATTATTGATCTTTATTGTTGCTGGACAATGCACTGTCCTCATGTTGGCTGTTAATAAATACTGCGGACTTTCTTACATTGCGAGGTGACTCAGGCAGGCAGCTGGTTGTTTAAAATTGCTCACTCAATCTGAGCATACTTTGCGGAGCGCTTGCGTCTCTGACTGATCCTTAACCGGAAAGCTCGCGACACTGATTTTCTTCGCAAGCTGGATCTTAACGTACTGCACAATTTGATCCAACAAAACATAAGTGAGTGTATCACATTGAGTTTCGAATTTCATTACAAAAAGCCGTGCGTACCTAATTTAAAGCCACATCAAATAAGAAAGGAACGAAGTGGAAATTTTAAGGGCTCGTTTTCCTTTGTTAGACTTAATATAAATGAGAACTAACAGACAATAATGCAGTACAGGGGATGTTATTAGTAGTAAATGCAATGTAAATGTGAAGAAAGAAAAGGGGACGAAAAGATAACTTGCCGCGGGCAGGTACCAAACCTGCCACCTTCGAATAACGCGTCCGATGCGCTACCAAGTGAGCTGCCGCGGCGGCCATCCCCCCTGTCCACTTTATGGGGTATATATATATGCATATTAAACGTGGGAGTGTCAGTCAGTGCCGCTAGCAGCCATGACGGAGAGTGTGGAACACTCTTTTTCTGCCTGCTGGCGTCACGTAGCACGTGATCTTGTTGCGAGCTGGCAGCTGACCAATACTGCGAGGGATTATTAGGAGGAATAATGCGGGCCATTAGTAGTATGCCAAGGAGTATTGCTCAGGTGCCAGCTCGAATTAAGATCACGTGCTACGTGACGCCAACTGGCAGAAAAAGAGTGTTCCACACTCGCCGTCATGGCTACTGCCAGCGCTGATTGACGCTCCCACGCTTAAAATGCACATATATACGACGTCACTGATGGCGCAGCCAATGGCACTCGTGCTTGTGTTCGACCTAGAGAACGACGTAACTGACGGCGCAGCCAATGGAGACCGTTATCGAAACTTGAGGCGAACGGTTTTTCGTTTCGCCTAGCCATATACAGCTTTCGCTGTAAAAAGCTTTAGTAGCACCAACCTAGCAGACAATTTCGTAGGACTAAGTTGGTAATATCCACCATTGTAGGTAACGCAACACTTTACGAAGTACGGATACAGAAAGGTGGTTAGCGAAGTACGGATACAGAAAGGTGGTTAGGTAGAAATAAGCGCTTGTGCCTTATCCTTTCTGTATCCGTCCTTCGTAAAGTGAACCTACAATGTACCAACTTCGTAAAGTGCACCTACAATGATAGCGCCAACCATCGCTGGGCCTTACGCTCTACGCCTATTGCCACGTCAACGACTAAGATCGGGACGCGATGCAACGGCTTCAGGTGGTTCTAAAGATTGCGTCGCGGACGGCGACGTCCTTCGTTATGGCATCGGAATCTCCGGCTTTTTGACGTGATGCGACCGAGTACCGCACTCGGAGAAGCATCCATTCGGCGCAGAAACGTGAGGCCATTGCACTCTATCCAAGGCTATGAGGCGTACTTTGTCCGGCTGTGGTTAGCTTTGACAGCTGAATGGCATATTGTTAGCCTGACCTAAGCTTGTTCAAGGTAATTTTCCCATTTAGTTTTATACATTTGTTTGGTTTTGGGCGTAATATAACTTTGCTCGCAGTCTGGCGCGTGATGAAACCATGTCTGCTGTGCCGACCTGAATCTCTCATCTCATCTCATTAACATCACGCCTTTGAGATATGCGACGCCTGTCTCCTTCCGGCTTCGTTAACTTGGTAGGCATAGCACTTCTCCGCTGAGATTTTGTGTTCCGCAGCTCTTTCTTACACACAAATAACGCTTTTGACTGTTCCAACTGTAAAAGTTACGTACTCAGGTTAGTAGGCACTAATCGCAGTGCATTATACGCGGAGATAAGCACCCGCGCAATTTTCACATCATACAACTTGGTACGCGAATGCGTAGCTTGTTATATCCGTACAACTGCGAAGAAGTAATGGTCGTGCGTCACAACCACTTCTGTGGAAGAAAGTGTAAAATACATATTTCTTAAAGTATACTCACTGATTCTAAAAGAGAGCCCAATTTCGTCGGCGACAAGTGTGACGAAGATGACTATGACAGTGACTGTGGATAGTCTCATAATAATTTTTCGTGCCTTGTGCGTTCGATTCTGGCTCAATTCGGATTCATACTTTCCGCTAGTCTTCTTAGCGCATATTCTTAGTCTATCGGTATGCCAGCACAGCTATCGAGAAAACCTGCTTCATATGAAGCACCTATGTCATTGTTTGCTAAAACGCAATATGGATTCTTATTTGTGTTACATACTAGCTGCCCGAAGTATATTGTCCTTTCTTCATATGCAATAATACAGAACGCGATCAATGACATGTTCTTTTTTTTTTCCTAGGAATAAGAACGGATGGGCATAACCAAGTGCTGACGCGGGTTCGTGCAAAAAGAACAAGTGTTATCACAAGCTTTATGCTATGCAAGCACTGCGCTCGAAGGCAAGTTCGCCCGGCATCGGAGTAACGGAGCTAACGCCTAAGGCTGATTAGGGAGTTTTCGAATACCGTACGCAAAGCTTTGCGTTCGCTTATCGTTGCGGTCGCTGCCACTGCGCATGCGTCGTAACGCTAACCACGGTTAGCGTTTGCGGGCCGCCCGCAAGAAATCCGAAATAGCGTGGGGCCCGCAAAGCCCCTTTGCGGCGTTAGCGCTGGTGGGTGACAAACGCTATTCGAAAACTCATGGCGCCCTTACGCTAACGCTACGCCCGCAACGCCCGCTAACTTAGCGTATACGCTATTCGAAAACTCCCTATTGTTGCCCATTCGGTAGAGCGACCGCCCCGACTAGATGTTGGATCACTGGTTCGATCCCTGGTCAGGGATGAATTTTTGCTCAACTAATAAGGTTTCTTTCCAGACAAATTCATTTGAATTTTCATCGTAGCTTTTTGCTGCAATCTGGTGGTTGTCAATTATTCCTTTCATAACCCTTCCGCCACCTTGCGGGACTACGCAGAATTGATTTGCAATAGACGAGGCGCTGGTTGGTACTTCATTAAATTACTGGTTGTGTCAGGCCCATTTGTTCAAAACAAAATGAATTCCAAACCCCTTTACCTGCCTTTGGCTTTGCAGTGTACCGAATGACACCCTTGGATTCTTATTCAAAAATATCCAGAAAATTGAGATAACGTCAAAATTATTCCGAAGCTGTCATACCGTAAGCACTGATAACCTTTAATCCCGCAGTTTTAAAATATGCTCTGTAAATTGAGAAGTTTATTCTTGGCGCACAAGAAAAGCTAGATACTTGCAATCGAGGAAAAGATCGTACAAAGAGATACAATCTATTGCACTGCGTGTTTAGAAGTACCTAAACGAGGGGAATGGCAGCAAATAAAAAAAACAATAACAGAGACCATCGCAGTAACTGACCCTTTGTTGTTGACATATTAACCTTCATGGTTGATGGTGACCAATTTTTTATTTTTTTTTAATATTGAATACCTAATCCGGGAAGTATTGCCGTACGCTTGAATACAAGTATCTAAAAGACAAGGTCATTGTTAGGAAGCCTCTCGAAAGAACGAGCTTTCGCGATTGGCAACCGAGCCCGGAAATCCGTAAATGAAGACGTATCCTTCCACAGTCCACAGTTTTGCCGCTCGGGCGACACCCCGCCCCCCCCTCGCGTCTTTTCATGCTCGTTAAAGACGAGCGGGGCGTTTCCCGTCCGCTTCGAGGACAGGCCTCCCGAGGGGGGGTGATGCTATAGCATGCGCCCTCCGAGCGACGGACATGGGCCGGCTCGTTTGATCTCTGCTGCAGCCGCGTTCGTCGGCCTCGTTCGCATGTTTTCACCCGCGGGTAGAATGTACGATGCGCGGGGGGTTGTTATCGATTTGGAATTTATACGGGACATGAAGGCGACGGCAACAGCAACTGCGACGGTGACGGCAAAAAACCGTCAAGACTGTCCATGTAATTGCTATCACAATAATATAATAATATTATTGGGGTATTAGGCCACAAACATTGATATGATTACGAGGGACGCCGTAGTGGAGGGCTCAAGGAATTTTGACTATCCGGTTCTTTAACGTGCACCTAAATATAAGTACACGGGCAGCATTTCACCTCCATCGAAATGCGGCCGTTGTGGCAGGGATTCGATTCCGCAACCTGAGGTTCAGCATTCGAGCACCATGACCTGTAGACCACTGTGGCGCGTGAATACCAAGAATACCAAATACGTACAAGCGAACGTGTACCTTTCGAAAAATTTCCATTGTCAGGTGAATACATGATCGTAAAAGGTTTACTCTGACGTAACGCAACAAGTATCAACAAAACTGAAGGACATTTTGTAAATTCCACAGTGTGTTCGGCGAACGCCTGTGCCCATTGAGACGGGTCGGTCAGGATGGAACGCGATGCGCGCGTCTCCATTCTTGCATGATTGGACACGCGGGGCACAACGAAGCTACGCAAGCAAATTGCGAGCACTGTCGAGTCCGACGCGAGGCGCGACCGACGCGACCCGCGTCCGTTGGCGCGCCCCGGCGGCCACTTCGCACCGTGCCAGGCACGGACGGAGGGAAGGACGGACGGACATGAGCATGAGTCATTAAAGGCTTTCGCCTGAAAAAATCCCGAGCAGCTGGCAGTCAACAACGGCTCTGCGTGGGAGGGCGGAGCCCATTATTCAGCGTCTCGCTGCGTCGCAAAATGGCAATCCGAGGGCTGCGCCTCTGCTTGCTGCTTGCAGCGTTCTGACGGTGTGGTGTCCTGGGTAGTTAGATACAGGGCCGCCAGCAGTCAGCAATGTTCACACCGGTGTGTTTACGACTATGAAAAGGAATTCTAGAAAAAATCCAGGGCTATTTCGTGCGCAGGTAGCCGTTTGGTCGGCGATACGAGACAACACGAAAACATTTCTGGGGCGGGGAGGGGGGGCCGACGCCCCTGTAAGCACCCCCCTCCACTGGCTACCCCTGGGGTGTGTGTGTGCGTGCGTGTGCGTGTGCGCGCGCGCGTGTGTGTGTGTGTGTGTGGGGGGGGGGGTGAATTGTTGGGTGGGTGGGTGCGTGTGTGTTTTACTGGACAATGCGCTTCCCTACATTGTGCTTTGTATGGTAAGACCAGCGTATAGCTAGACTCTGATAAGAACGCGCTACTACAAAGCTATTATTACGCGAGCTTCGAACGCATGGTGTTCCCCGAAGCACATACGGTAATCAGGAAGACACATGCACAACTGCTCATAGCCTTTCTTCGAGAGAGTGGGCTCATGAAAGCTCAATCGCATGCCCTCTCTAAAAGTTCGTGTGAGGCCCATGTGGCTCAGGTGACGGTTGCCTTTGCGCTGCAGGTCAATTGACGCCGATCGATGAAACACCACCAGCACCACCACGCTCATATTTTTTTCGCTTGCCCGCTCTCTGAAATAATTGCACTCGCTAACAAACTAGAAACAGGTCAGCAGTCACCGGTATTGGGATAGTTGGGTACCGGCCCTTCTCTTAAGGTTGAAGAATAATAAAATCCGCCTTTCTTATCGTATTTTTATCTCAGAGAGCGGGCGTGCAGCATCAGTTCTGCGGAAGCCTCCAATGGGCATGAATGGTGAATAAAGAAGGAGTTAATTCTATCACACTACAATGATGCAGAGGGTCCCTTTTGTAGCTCATATTTCATTCAGCTAGCTTACCTTCGTTCAAGGGAGGCGATTTCTTAGTATTAATTTCCATTTTTACATTCTTACTTAACACACTGCATTGTGTTCCTGCCTCAGTTTCATGAACCTAACATATATGCGTGACGTTTTGAATGCAATTGCAACGCAAGTTATTATTAGGTTGAGACGATGGAGAGTAAAGAACTGCAGTACTGCAGAAATTACGTACTCGGGTTACTTGCCATTGATTGCAGTGTGATATGACGCGCGCGGGTCAGCAATTGCGTGTTTTCGACATCCTACAGCTTGTACGTTAGTGCAACAATGACGTAAAAGCTATCAAGAATTCATGGTGCTGCATCAGAATACCTTTTATTAAGAAAGCTGCTAAATAGCAATTTAGCAACGAATAATCCCTGACTTTGGGGGAAAATCCAATTTCGTTCCCTACAAGAGCGACGAAGATGACTATGGCCACGACTGTAAAGAGTTTCATTGACATTTTAACGCGAGAGCGTTAAAGAGCTCGTTTCGCAGAAATTCCGGCGTCGGCGTCAGCGTCGTTGGTTGTGAGCGAAAAATCATAATCTTGTCCGTGACCGAAAAATCGAGAAAGATGCAAATAAAATAAATAATAAAAATTGCCGGGTCCGAGTGAGGATCGAACCCAGGCCATCTGCGTGGGAAGCAGGTGTTCTACCACACAGCCACGGCTCTGCTTGGAAATACAGTGCAAATAACTTCCTCTGCTTAGAAATGTAGTGAAAACAACTTTCATGCTTCGCAAACGCCAGCGTCCTTTATATAGGCGTCGCAATATAACATGTAATATCCCAGGAAAATTGCCTAATACAAGCGTACATTGCCATCGGGCGTCAGAACATGTGAATATCATAACGATTTCGTAGTTTAAAGCCGGCCACCCATTACAAAAGGCACACACCTTACTGCGCGTATTCCCTTAACACCACGTAGTGGGTACATAGCAAGTGGGTACTAAGTGGTTGAAGTAGGCACTCGGGCAGGATATCGCTATCGTGTTCAACTCTTGAAGGCGAAGCGTAAGGGTTCCCCAATTTTTTTTACTTGCCTCATAAGTCAATCTAGCTTCACGCTATCTGCTAGTATTGTCGGCTGATATGTTTAGTGCGTGCACATGCGAGTACAGTTGCTGGGAAGATCATCTTTGTAGAAAGCGCCGAATGGCATTGTTTGCTAAAACGCAAAATGTTATTCTTCTAGCTTCAGTACAAATGATACGAGTATATTCTGCTGTCTTCAAATTTCAGGAATAAGGAACATGATCGATAACATGTTTTTTTTAGCCAAAATAAGTATGTTTTTTTTACCCGTTTATGATGAGTGGACCAGTGGTGAGGCAATGAATCGTGATACGGCAAACATATTACGGCAGCTTAAGCAGCTTTGCTGTTAATATAAGTTCTGCTTTATTCGAACAGAAGAATTGGAAAACTCGATAGATAACATTTTTTTTATTCTAGAGAAAGGAACTGATGAGCTTAAATATATGGGTGACTTATGTTCTTGAAAAAGGTTATAGTGTTTATGGGGAGCACCTGATGAAATCTCGTCTAGTCGGTTGGCGAAAAAAGGAACGGCCGCAGACAAACGGTAAAATAGTTTTACTCCTCCAAATCTTGGTTTTACGGAACCTCCCAAGGAAGCCTCGTTCCCAACGAAGGATTAGCAAGGAAGTGAAGGAAGGTAGGGTCCTTGTTCCCTTGTTGAAAAGGACACTTCCAGACGGCTTGAGTTCTGTTTGTTCCTTTTATTCAGTCCCCGTTTATGCGAGCTCTGCAGGCTTTCTAGGATAAACACGTGCCAACCAGCTCATTTTGCAATATTAATGCAGATTCTTTTATTTCAAAACACGATGAAAGTGTTACCATTCTTCTCACTCACTTGTGGATATAATCCATTGGGTCCTTTTTCATACATAGAAAACATGAAGGGGAAGCAACAGTACGATGTCTCATGCAAAAGTTCTAAAATGGGACTGTGTCTTGTGTCGAAGAAAAAAAGTACAAGTTCCACGCGCATTGTCACTTGCAAGCTGTTGCGGATCACGGGTGCGAAAAACAGAACTGCATAACAATGTTTTACCCTTAAGCACAAGTTCTTGAAAAAATGACGCAGCATTTACAAGCTTCCAAAGCGAACAAGTGTGACACAGCCTTAGAGTGTGTCACATTTTGATTCCTTATTGAATGTTGTGGCGTAACGTAAATAACTGGAACATATAATTAGTACAATTCATGTACATAGCTGTGTAACAGTAAATTTTCTGTGGTATATTATATGTTTTCGCCATCATATTGGACGCTTCGTAGTTTCTTCAATCCGATATAATGAAGCGGAATTCTGGTTTGAGCTAGTTGGTACTGGTTCATAACTGAGGATACTTTTGGCGCACACCGAACGAGGACACATAACACAAAAGAACAGGACGGGCGCCGAACTTCCAACTAATTTTATTCCACAGCGGAAAGAAGATTTTATAGCAAAAGCCGAACCGTAACGTGCTGCTGAGAAAACTAATCTCTTTGTCTTGCAGGGATAGTGAAGCCGTGCTGACGCAGGTGTCGCCCCTTTGCCTTATGTAATACGCCTCTATTACTTCTCTCTCCGTGTTTTTCCCTTGCTCTGCCTATAAACTTCGCTTCCGTGAACTTGGGATAGCATCCACATACCTTGCAATGCGCTACCATCAGGCTGCCAAAACCATTTTTTACATTGAGACGGTGTTGTCTGGCCCTCTGGTTGAAACACTGCCCGGTTTGGCCTATATATTTCTTCCCTCGACTCAATGAAATGAGGTACACAACACTCAGTAAAAACGGTTGCATGCTTTGTAGAACACATCCGCTTTTACTTTCCGTTCATCACAGCGCACACAGCAGGAAGTTTACACGGCGCTGACATTGCGACACGGACACCATGACGGGATCCTATCTTTTTTTTATATTTTGCGACATAGCATGAATGTGTGGGACCACTTGCCATACTCGAGCGATATTGCGCCTAGGAATGGCTGCCTTTAGTGTTGCCAGAGAGCTTTCCAGGATGCCTTCTAACCCTCACAGACGCACCTTGGCAAAAGTAAGGAACAATTTTCGTTTCAGGAAGGTAAGGTTGAAAGGAAGGTAAGGTTGAATACTCTTGACATGAAGGCCACACATGGAAGCTTTCAACCTTCTCCGTGACCGAAAAACCGCAGGGAAGGCTCAGAGGACATAAACTTGTGCACATTTAAGTGCTTAACGCTGGCTGGTATTACTATAAAGGCATGAGCGAAACTTTCTGTGGCAGGAATCCTCAGCAGCGGCACCATCAGTTGCAATAGAACGTAAAACATATTCTCATTAAAAAAGAAATCACGCCATATCCACGAAGTGAATGATGATGAGTGGGCGAAGCTCCGGAGGTAATCTGGTAGACCGTCAATCCCCGTAAATTTTGCCCACTTGATCATCATACAAAGACCTGACACACAAACGCGGGGGTCCTCATATATGACGTTAAGCTCAGGGGAACGTTTGTTGTCGGCGTTGCCGTTTTGCCTTTCGAGGGCGAGAGCGCGTTCACGATCGTTTTCATCCATGGCAGAAAGAGAATGTGTGGTCTGGAACGCGCTTATTCTTCATGGTCATCCAGGCGTCATCGTCATCTTTATCACGTGGAGTGGATACATCCCACTATACGAGGCTACGTACTACTACTACTACTACTACTACTACTACTACTACTACTACTACTACTACTGCTGCTGCTGCTGCTACTACTACTACTACTACATACTACAGAGGAGGGACAGACCCACACCCTAAGGAGCTTCGCCCCTAAAAGTGAGCATTATATAAAACAAAAATGTTGCGAATATATATCTGTAGTCATCCATTATAGAGGCGTGTTATCAAAGGTACAGGTCTTGAGTGGAACTGCTGCTGTCTGTTGGAGGTTTGACGGATCTACTAGTACTGTGGTGCCATGATGAACGCAACTGTTAATGCTTGTCAGGTGGTCAGTTGGTTTGCTAGAATTCGTAACGAAAATACAGCGCAAGAAGAAAGGGACGGGAGGGCACAGACACGAACGCTGACCCACAACTGATTTTGAGTCCATATTATACTGCTGTTGCTGCTATAACTGTTTATTTGTATCTGCTTTGATCGCAATCACCATCATAACCACCATTATCATCAGCCAATGTTATGTGCCACTACCAGGACTAAGGCCTCTCTCAGTGATCTGCAGCACACCCTGTCGTACGCGAACTGATTCCATTTTATGCCTGAAAATTTCTTAACTTCGTCGCTCCACCTAACCATCTGCCGTCCACGGCCGCACTTCCTATCTCTTGGTATCCATTCATGTGTTCTAACTGCCCATCTGTTATCGATCATCGCATGACGGGACATGCCCAAGTTCATGTTTTCCTTTTGATATCTACTTAGACATCGGCTACCCCTCATTGCTTCCTGATCAACTCTGCTGTCTTCCTGTCTCTTAAGTGTTACCCCTATCACTTCTCGTTCCATCCGGGCGCTGCAGGTAGTCCTTAGCTTCTTTTATAGTTACGTTGTTATGCTACAGGTTTCTGCCCTATGTGTTATAATTGCCAAAATACAGTTGTTGGTCACTTCCCTCTTAAGTGACAGTGATAAGTTAGCAGTCAGGATTTGAGACATGCTCGACCGAATCGACTGCATGCTGAGGCAGATCGCATGCAAGTACGACGAACTATTTGGGGGGACTCGACCTCGTCATGTGCAATGATCTGCGCCAGTGTCCGTCCGTCCATACCAGTGATCTCTATAAGCGAGCGTAGGACCGAAACAACCTCTTCAGCTTCGTAAGTGAAATGGCACCTCCTCTTCTACATCCTGCTGCGTCAGGTGGTGCGACAACAGGACTCCGCATTGTCCGTTGTTTTCGCCCAAGATCAAGGACAGAAGGGCGCTCCAAGTTGAAGAAGTGCGACACATCAAGACCGATTCGTCACCGCCGAGCATTCCAATGTCTTGATGTACATGAATGAAAGGACGAGGACATGCACTGACATCCTAGAGGACCCGTTGAAAAGACCCCGAAATATGTGTGTGTACTCTCTATCATTATGACTACCAACAGGGACAATAAATGAGTTCGTACTTTTGTTCAAAATGCTTTGTCAGCTCGGTGAAGTGTGCTAAGCAGCTCAAACCCCTTCGCTAGCCATTCACATTCACAGAGTAGACTCGCAATGTTTTTCGGCATCTAAATTCTCTTTCTCTCTCTCTCCCTCTCTCTCGGCAACATGGCACTCACAAATACGTGAAAATTGCGGTTCTCATCATCTGCCGCACATGGATACGTACGTTCTGAATGTGCACGTGCGAAACGCGCCTAGCCTTCAACAATGCAGATATGCGCACGACAGCCGCCAAATGGCAGCACAGTTTAGAAAAGGCCTATATGAATACAATAACACATGCAGCTCAACCTACAAAGGGTCTATATATAGGCACAAACAAAGGAAAACAGGCTAATTCAGTAGACCAATATACAGGATAGGTTTTTAATTGGTTTTAATTTAATAGGTTCTAATTCACAGTGTAATGTGAATGTCTCGGCCAAGTACGTTGTCGGAATTGCATACGAAAAGCACAGACAGCTATTGTGGCACAGGCGGCGCAACATGTGTTGAACAACGTGAAAAAACCCTGACGCAAAAGAAGCTGCAAACAAAATCGCTCACTCCTACATGGAGTTTATTTTTTAAGGAGGACAATTTCAGAGAAAAAGCATGAATCATCTCACCTGAGCAAAGCGATAACGGTGCCAACTTCATTGAACTGCGCATTTCTAAGCTCCTCACATTCCCATGTCTTGAAGTGTGTACGAAACTTCTGCCATCAGTACTGCCATCAGCGGTTGCCGAAACCTTCTTCTAGCGTTCTGGCCGAGATGAAGAAGGCCTGTGTTATCTCTCTGCTGCAGTGGTCTTTGTTGCGGTAAATTATCTGTTTTTAGATGCGGAAGCAGCTTAGAGCGGAGTTCAATCCGGTGGTGTGCGGCCTGACCACCCTTACTGCGCATGCGCCAACTCTCCCTCCTCTCCTCGCGTGAGCGCGAGGAGGTGGGGTGGAGGAGGTGGCGTGAGCGCTGCCTCCGCTTCGTTTCTCCTCTCCCGCTTCTCTCCCCGGCGCAGCTGTCCGCTCATAGACTATCTTCCGTAAGACATCTGGGCGCCGCCATTTTGGGCTGTTAAGTCGATGATTTCTTGTTTTTGTATATCGCGACGTGAACTAATATGGCCACGAAACCTCGTATGCACCAACCCAATCATTTTCATGCGTATGCGTCTGCTGTAACACTGTTCGTTTAGTTGTTAAAGATACAAAACACAAAGGTTAACAGCCCAGCGTGGCGGCACTCAAACCCGCCCGTAAAATAGTGTATATAATGCGGCGTGCGCTCGTATATAATGCGACGCGCGCTCGCTCCGTTGCACTCTCCTTCGCAACGATGCTATGTATGTCAACGTTGGCGCCAGTTGTAGCGGCATCGGTAACGTAAGCTGTGACAGCTGCGCAAGCAGCGTAAGGAGCACCGCTGATACACAACTCCACACACAAATCAAACATACACGGAAACATACAAAATGGAAACAACAAATGGAAATACAAGTGAACACCAGCGCTGCTTCGCATCCCCACATGGTTCCCTTTAGTGGGAGATGGTGTAATCTTTTCGAACATCGGACGGCACTTGCTTCTACGATAATATATCACCATATCAAATCCAGTTTTGTATTTTACACGGAGCGCATTCTTTTCAGTCATGGTATTAATACGCCTACTATCCGTGGCTTGAAAACGACGGCTTAGGATTTTCTGTGTCTGTTTCGTTGTTCTTGTTTTTTTGGGGATTGGTTATACGCGTTCATACAGCTCCTCACCAAGTTGTCCAATTGTCAAGTTAATCCAAAGTAAGATCTTTTAAGGAAAAAAGAAGCCTCAGTTTCGCCGCAAGGGCAAAGAAATGAATGCGGTAAAAACAAATTGGAATGTCCCACGAAGTAAGGCAAGCAGCTACCTCCTTTAGGATCCGATCTGGCGTAACTCTAGAAAACGCTGGCGTAAGGGAATACGGTCGATCCGGGGAGCGAAGCGGTTTTCGCGCTTTCTGTCGCTTCAACGCGAAGTAAGCGGTGTTAGCACCGCACGTACTAGGATATGAGCTGTCTACTGATCTCAGTTGAAATAGCGCGTACGCCAGCTTGCGTGACCATGACATATTGATCTGTTTGCAGTTGCTGCGCGAGAGACACAGCCCTCCTTTCTTTCACATTCCTTCGCCCGACGGAGCCGGCCATCGCGTTTCGTGTCTGCTTTAGCCCCAACCGTTTGCAGCCTTCCAAAGATTTCGCTCGCACATTCAACATACGACGCGCGGGCGGTGTTATCAATTTGGACTTTACGTATAACGTGATGGCAAAGGCAACGGCAAAAATACGCCTCGGGTGTCTATCGCAATGAAAGCAGAAATTGAAAAGTCATATGCAAGCTTAAGCTCAAGTCTTGTATCGAACACACTGAACTAAAAATATAACGTAGGAAAGCACATAGCACCAAATTTCTGCACAGTCATGGACGCTGTTTTTTTTTTTTTATTTATTTAGGTAAGCTTCATTGTGGAGAAAGATCAGTACGAAGTCATGCCGAGAAACGGACAATTAGGTGGAGGTCTTTTTTCTCGAGCTGATGTCTTTATCAGTGTACCTGGCTTAATGTGGGGATAATAACACCGAATAAAAACGTTTATTTCAGAGAACCCAACGACTTCCTAGATAACAGCAATGCGTGAAGAAGAAAGTTACACTCTATAATTATAAAACATACTCCAGCAGATATGTTAGCAAAATGAATTTTTAAGAAAAATATCACTGAAATGTAGAATTTATGAATGCATTGAATACAGCAATAACCTATCATTAGTTGGCCGAATCTTGAGGCCTTGTTTTCTTCTAAATGATCTTCCCTGTTGGTAACAATGAGAGTATTCCGTTGATACGTATTGGTATGATCCATCTGTCTTACAAATCTGGAAAATTGTGAGAATACAGAATAATGAAAACTGGGTGAATTGGATTACGTTCGTTGGTTACAGCGCAAAAGGACAGGGACAACAGAGGTGACCAGACAACACTACCGTTGTAAAAACTTGGGGGACGCTTGAGCTTCGCCTTCAAGAATTAGAAGGCGATTGCGTAATCGGGTCCCGTGCGCATCGCTTTCTCTACTGCTAGCCTAGCTTCGGTTTTGGTGGATGCCTCAATGATACCGCAAGGAAACGAACGTCTGTGTGTGTAACATTGGTCGTTTCAGACTATCCGAGAATGTCCTACTGCAATTCCAGTTGCGAAACGCCCACTACGCCATAATTCATCCTTTTGCGAATCAGCGAATGGCCCACTACGCGTCCAACACGCAAAACCTTCGCGGCGGCTTACTTTATTGGATGTTTTTGGCTGATTTTGATGATTAAATATGTCTGAGCGCTTTGTAATGGGTGGGCTTTCAAACATTCGGTCGTTGCGCAATTCACGTGATTTCCCACCTGACACGATTCTAGGCGTCTCCTTGGCTAATTGACCCGAAAAGGTCGCGTGTTCGTTCCCGGCAGTGTCGGTCACATTTTGATGGAGGCGAAAGGCTAGAGGCCCGTGTACTGAGCGCTGTCAGTGTAACGTTAAAGAACACCACGTAGTCAAAATTTCCCAAGCACTCCGCTACGGCGTCTCTAATCATATCGTGGTTTTGGGACGTAACACCCCAGATATTATTATTATTATTATTATTGTACGCGTCCGCCACGCTGTATTACGTCCATTAGGTAGAGTCCTCCCATTACATGACATTCGCGTAGTGGTTTTTTTTTTTTTTCCAAAGCAATTTCAAGCAACGGCGTGGCTCTGTGGTAGAACACCTGCTTGCCGCACAGAAAGGTCTGGGTTTCCATCCTCACTTGAACTTGAAGAATTTTTTTTATCCACCGCGGTGGAAGCAGTTGGTTATGGTGCTCGGCTGCTGACCCGAAGGTTCGCGGGTTCGATCCCTGGCCGCGGCGGTCGCATTTCAATGGGGGGCAGAATAGTAGAGGCCCGTGTACTGTGCGATGTCAGTGCCCGTTCAAGAACACCAGATGGTCGAAACCTCCGAAGCCCTCCAGTACTGCGTCTCTCGTAATCATATCAAGGTTTTGGGGGCGTAAAACACCAGATATTATTAATAACCGAAGAATTTTATTTTTTTATTTTATTTCCTTCTCACTCAGTTTTCTCGGTCACGGACAATGCTCATTATTCGCTCACAACCAACGACGCCGACGCCTACACCGGAATTTCTGCAAAACGAGCTCCTTTAACGCTATCGCGTTTATGACCGCAGGAACGGAATGAAGAGATAAATGACAGCAGGGGGGTACCCCTTGAGGGAGTTAAAATATTCCCTCTGCGCTTGTAACGGTACTTCTTTACAGGTACAAGCTGTAATGTGGCTCACATATACTTGTATGGCTACACTGCATAATATGTTTGCATCTCTCTCATCGATCAAGAGTTCGGTTTTCTTGATTAACACCTATCAGCCTTCGTGCGTCTTTGTTAAGTTCATCAGTGTTTGGATTTAGTATCAGCTGGTGTATTTAAAACGACGTGTTTTCCAAAAAGCATGCAGTTGAAAGACAGTGCTCGCGTCTTCTTCTCTTTTGTCCGTTTCCTTTTGAGCTGTTAACCATAAAGAAGAAATGCAGTTAGTGCACGCCACGGAGTCATTTTGATTCACACAGTACATACGTTTGCGCATTTTTTCGTTGCTCTTCAGCTGGAGTGGCAAAATGAAGACTGGGGCTACTGTATTAAATAAATGCTTTCTGGAAGAAACTAATTTCCATATATGTTCTGAACGGCAAGATCATAAAAAAAGGCGTACAAAGGGAATATACGAATTGTTATATTTCAGCAAAAACATCCGTTGTTGGCCTTTTCTGGTTCCAAATAGCACCTCCATGCAGGCACGTAGCCAGAAATATTTTTCGGGGGGGGGGGGGGGGGGGGGGCACCTGTTGAAAACCTTGAAAACCACCTATTTTTATTACTTTCTCTTGGCAAAACACCCCCCCTCCATCCGAATTTCGGAGGGGGCCGGGCCCCCAGCCCCCCCCCCCCTGGCTACGGGCCTGCCTCCATGATGATCGCCAGAATTGAAACTGGTGGCACTGGGCCTCCGAAAATTGTCCGGTAGACAATATCGGACGCCTGCATTCGCACCATTTTGGAGGGAAACATTTGCAAGTCCTCACCGATCACACCAGTCACACCAGTCGTCGCGGTGAAGTCAACTATAAATCGACGTTGTGCCTATTGCCCTGATACCGCGTACAGCAAACCTCGGTTTAGGACTACTACCTTAACTCACAACCTCAATTCAGTAAAGTCACCGGCTTTTCTTGTCTGCTCCTTTTTCGTCGTGGTATGGGTAGCTAAGTAACAGTGCGGGGATATTATAAAACACATACCTGTTCTTGCCGCTCGCCAGGACTTTATCACTGCTCCTCTCCATTCACCTCACCTTGGCCGTTCTCTGTTGTTGTGAACATAGGCAGGGTAGCGGCTGTAGTGATTGACAGGGTAAGTGATTTGGGCACTTATTAAGTAACATGAAGCGGTATTCTCGCTTTAGTTCCAGTGAAGGCTAGCGTCTTCATCATCGACAAATAGTACTGCTTTTTTTCCTCGATATCTTGCTCATATGCATATTAAAACACGGCGTCACAGATGCACCAACATCGAAAGATGAAATATTCCATGTCTCCATCCATCAAGGTGGGGTGTGCGGTAGGTTAGGCCTGAAGCCTAATCCTAGCACACATCATGGACAATGGCGAAAACAGCTTAAGTTGCTAATACGACTTAAACAAAAAAGTCACAGTTTCACCGCAAGGGTGAAGCAATAGAATGCGATAGCAAAAAATTGTAATGTTATACGAAGTGAGGCTGGCAGCTAACTCTTTTTTGGATCCGATCTCACGCAACTCTAGAAAACGCTTGTTTAAGAATTCTCTTCGCGTTGAGAGCGCAGCACGTAGAAGGGTACACCGGCCCCCGCCGACGGCCGCCGAGAAGGGGAGTCAGCGCGCCCCATAGTAAAATCGAGAAGGTCGCTCAGGGACCCCCCTCCCCCCCTCGCGTCTTTTCACGCTCACGAACGACGGGCGGGCCCGGTTATATATATACATATACATATACGGCAAATGACGCCGACGCGGACGCCGACGCCGACGGCGAAAACCAGCCGCGAGTGTCCATGTAATTGCTATCGCAATAAAAACACGGCTGATCCCTCAGTCATAGGAATCGGTATAATTAACACGAAAGGGAAAAGTGTCCTCACAGAGTTAGTGCTAATTGTGTAGTGGTTATGAGAGTTCGTACTGTGTCTATTGGTGTGTGGCAGCTATATCACCGTTTGACGTGGATGCACCCACATTTACGGCTAGTGGCACATCGCCATCGCGACGACTAACGCCCATGATCATTATTTAACCGTTGTGGAAGCTGGAAATTTTAACCTATACCTGGGCGCAGCGTATCGTGAGTCGCGCGCTGAGACGGCATCAACAAGCACGTAATAAACACTGGTACTCGATATGCACTTCTTCAAAGCGTCGAAAATTAAGGAGAGAAACGGCACGCCGTGAGCGCCCGGGTAATAGGGTAACCTACGCCTGTGCTCATGCATACTCTACCACGCCGCGCAGTGTGGTTCCCTGACGCGCAGTCTGCCCGTCAGGAACACAGGAGGCAGAGGTTCGTAGCTTGCGCCACGAAAGCGCGCAGGCGCGTTGGCCTCTGTCTCGCCCCACTAAGGGACGACATTCGCCCGTCGACATCGTTGCCTTTCTGCGCCGCTTACAGCACCAGTTTTATTCGTCAATGCTATAGACGATTTTCCGCAGCAGCGCACGGGCGCTGCCATGTTTGATCACATGATCGTAACTGGCCTTCCCCCAGCCAGTTGCCCCAGCCAACACATCGGCGAAGCGGCCGTGTCCGTACCACACAACACAAGCTGGAAGCCAACATGGCAGCACCCATGCAGACGCGACCACCTCTTCGATCCGAACTCCCGCTTGCTACTCGCCCACTGTGTTCACAGCAATAAATAAATGGTGAAATCAGCTATCGCTCAGTGTCATTTCACGCTGGGGACAAAAGCATCGGGTATGTTCTGTCTCTATTATCGAGATTAGCTGTGTTTATTTAGCCATGCCTGCTGAGCCTTGTCTCTGAGTATTTGAGAATGAATCAATTCAATTCAATTCAATTCAATTCAATTTTTATTTCATCTCAAGGATGAGGGCAGGCTCGGGAGAAAAGTGACGTTTGTCACTTGAGGAGAACCCGAGCCTCCCTATACATGGCAAGCAACGAGGACATAGGTGAACATAGACCATGGAACATAGGCCATGAACATATGCAATGAACACAGACCATGAAATGCATGGCGCAGTAGAAGTGGAAAGATGCACGTGGAGTAATGCTATGCACAGAAACTAATATACGTGAGCACTTTCCTACTGCACAAATTCCGAAGTACAATGCAAAATATGATGTAATACAAAACATACTATATATCAGACAACATTGATATGCACAGAAATTGTAAATAAATAAATAAATACATAAATAAGTACACAAATAAATACATAAATAAATAAATAAATAAGTAAATAAATAAATAAATAAATAAAAAAACTAATGTCTGAACCACCATTTTCGCAATTTTCACGATGAAAGCACTTCCCTAATGTCATGTGCACTGCATTTTTCAATGATTATTTTTGCCTGAAGTAATTTATTTAATAACAAAGGAACAGTAAAACGCAACATTTGTCGCCCAAAATTGGTTCTACAGAATGGAATGTTCCAGTGCTGCTGTAGACGAGTTGGGTACGGAGCAGCATGTGTTTCCAGTACGAAGATATCTAAGAAGACACGATTGTTATGAAAAAGAGACTGCTTATATCTTATTGCTAGGGAATACTCGTATAGTTTGTGAATTGGGATAATATTAAAGCGCTTAAACAGTTCTTCAGTGTGTACATAGTAGTCAACATTTGCTATAAACCTAATCGCTTTCTTTTGTAATCTGTATATTTTACTTATGTTGGTTGCTGTCGTACTTGCCCATACCAAAAGACAATAATTGACATGTGACAAAAACAAGCTGTTGTAAAGTGTTAACTTAACAGAAACTGGAAGAAAATAACGCATTCGTGCAAGTATACCCACACATTTTGATAGGTTGGTAATTAGAGTATTAATCTGAGGATCCCACGACATAGTGCAATTAAAAAGTACTCCTAAAGTTTTAACGGTTTCTACAATTTCAATTTCCGCATTACCAATACGTAATCTATTGTCTAAAGAAATCTGTCTCCGCGAGTGAAAAACTACAGCTTTTGTTTTTGTTGCATTAATAAGTAATGAATTTCGTTCACTCCATGAGTTTAAGCTTTTTAACGTAGCATTTATAAGTGTGGTCATGGCATTCATATCGTTACCTGTAAAGAAGAGGCTAGTGTCATCCGCGTATATTATGTATTTAGGTTTATCACTGATCTTGACAATGTCATTTATGTATAGGTTAAAAAGCAGCGGTCCTAAAATGCTACCTTGCGGAACCCCTGTGGTTATTGCCTGGAGAGAAGATAACGAATTGTTAATTTTTACACATTGCGAGCGGTACCTAAAGTAAGATTTCAAGAGGGAAAGTGGAATGCCGCGAATACCATACATTTCTAGTTTTTCAAATAAAGTATGATGACACAGACGGTCGAAGGCCTTAGAAAAATCTATGAATACACCAATGCATAGTTCTTTGTTCTCAAACGATTTCAGGATTATTTCTTTCTGAGCTAGTAAAGCAGTCTCCGTCGACCTGCCCTTCATAAAACCATGTTGAGATTGTGATATTATGTTAAACTTCGTAGAAAAATTCATGAGTCTTTTA
This sequence comes from Rhipicephalus appendiculatus, assembly GCA_030522465.1. Taxonomy (NCBI): domain Eukaryota; kingdom Metazoa; phylum Arthropoda; class Arachnida; order Ixodida; family Ixodidae; genus Rhipicephalus; species Rhipicephalus appendiculatus. Next base: position 184,624 of record JALIZH010011867.1, read on the forward strand.
AAAATAATTTTCTCCAAGCCCTTTGAAAATATCGGTAATATAGAAATAGGTCGATAGTTCGTAAGATCATTCTTGTCTCCTTTCTTATACAACACGGTGACAACAGACGTCTGCATTTGTTTTGGGAAACAGCCTGTTGATAGCGACAAGTTATAAATGTGAGAGAGCACGGGAGCTATGATATGGATTGCATGTTTGATCGGGGAAATCTGAATACCATCTATGTCACGAGCGCTGCTGTGTTTTAGCGCGGAAAAAATTGAAACTATTTCTTCATCTCCGGTTGGTCCAAGGAAGATGTTCTTTGGCTGTCTTGTCATTGCGTCAGTTATAGTTGTCTGCGCTGTTTGCGCCGGCTGTACAATGTTTATGAGAAATTGATTGAATCTTTCTGCAAGTTCTAAATCTTTCACCACTCGACCACCTATATTTATTTCAGTAACACCCGGAGAATTCGGTGTCCTGTGAAGCAAAGCATTAAGTTTCTTCCACAGTTCTGCACTTCCTTTGCAACTGTCTGCATGAAATTGTTGATTTAAGTAATTTCTTTTTTCTTTCCTTATGAAGGCATTCACTTTATTGCGGTATTCTTTAAATACATTTAAGTCCGACACATCCTTAGTTTTTAAAAACCTTCTAAATAACTTTGATTTCTTTTCGATCATTCTTAAACACTCGCGATTGATCCATGGTTTGCGACTTTTACGGCATTTCTTTACAACTTTTTCTTTAAAGTGTCTAAAATAGACTTCTTTAAAGATAACCATGAATGTTTCATAAGCTACATCTGCGCTATCTGAAAGGTATACCGCCCTCCAGTCTGTTTGGGAAAGGCTTGTGCTGAATGCTGTTAAAGTGTGGGGGGTGATATTTTGAACAGTTACAGCGGGCAATGCTTGGGGTTTCTTTGTTGCACTCTTGGTAAAAAAAGTAAGGTGCAAAGTGGTCGCTGATGTCACAACATATTACACCAGTGTCTACGTTATCTTTGTTTACGTTAGTAATAAATAGATCGATTAACGTTTCTGAAGTAGGTGTGATACGTGTGGGAGTTTCCGTTACTATATCGTAGCCACACGACTCGACCGCAGACACAAACGTAATTGCGAGAGCAGACGACTCCAGTATATTGATATTAAGGTCACCGCCAAGAATAAGTTTTAGGTTGTTGCCATTTACATAATTTAATAATTTTTCAAGGTTACTAGTAAAAGTATTCACAGATGAATCGGGTGGCCTGTACATAACAGCATAAACGTAACCACGTGAAGACAAAGTTAAGCACTCAATGTCAGCAGCGACATAAGAAAATTCTGGTATTATTTGAGCGTCTATGCAGTTTTTCACTAGAACCATGAGGCCACCACCTTTTTTCTTTGTTCGGTTAAGAAAGAAGGTATTATAACCATCCCGCTTGTAAATCTCGTCGTCTGAAGTATACCAAGTTTCCGTAATCATTATTATGTCGAAAGAAAAAGAAAACATGTCGAGAAAAATAGATAGGTCGTCTTCCTTGTGTCGTGCTGAACGAATGTTTAGATGAAGGAAGCGCAGATTATCGCTGCGCCGATTTCCTACAAGGTTATTGACGTCACAAGGTGACACCGCCATGGCGAAAGAGAAGCTTCACCGTGATTCCGGATAGCGTTTTAGGCAATCTTTTCAATATCGCTTGCGTCGCGAATGTGCAATACATGTGAGCCCTCATCTTTCCGTGCAAGAATACGCCCATCATTCGTCCACACGAACCTCCAGTTCGCTGCTTTCTTTTAGCTATTGCCGCACCAAGAAGCTGCTTTAGGGCTGGGCATAAGTGTTCGTTGATGAACACAGGTGTGTTAGAGGCGTGACCGAGGTCATGTGCCGAGATGCGCGTCTTCTTTGCTTTCTGAAGCACCAAATCACGTTTTGAACGGTTGCGGAATTGCACTATTATGTTCGGTATTGAACTGGCATTCTTTGCTGGTACACGGTGACATTTTTTCAACATCATCTTTGGATACAGACACATTCAGCAGTCCGCCGATCCGGTGAAGGGTATTTCCAAGATCCTCATCAGCAAGCTTGGGTATTCCCTTAATCTCAAGGTTAGAGTTGCGGGAGTATTGCTCAGATGCAGTTATCCTCTGCTCTTGTTGAGACATTCGTTTCTTGAAAGCTTCGAACTCGGTTCTAAGTTGCTCATTAGTGCTTCTGAGTGACTTGTTATCCCCGACGAGATCGGCATTCTCTTTCTTTATTTTCTCAACTTCGTCGTTCAAAAAAGCTCACACTGTTTTTCAGGTCCCTTATTTCCTTTCTTAGCTCTCTCTCAATGGACGATTTGAACTCAATCATCTCCTTTCTCATTTCTTCTCGCAACTTAGTCAGTTCACTCATAACTACAGCAACACTTCACACAAGAGATGTATCACCACCTTGGCAGCAGAAAGGCAGCAAAAACACTAATCGTTGTTTAGTATATAGAAAATGAATTCAAACCTGCAATAATTGAACACAGACGTGTGAGGAACAAGCTTTCGCTGCCCCCGCTGCTGCCAAGTGAAGTGCAGGCCTCCAATGCAGCAGGTTTTAAGAAGGTGTCCCCTGGTGTTGCTCTGCGGCGGTAGTTTTCTTGATTCGTCAGGGCTTGCCTCCCGAAACGTGTGGCGCAGTCAGCGATGCGTGGTAGCACAGCCTGCGACGATGTTCCGATGATTATCAGCCGATGCGTTGTCAACTGCAATAATTGAACACAGACGTGTGAGGAACAAGCTTTCGCTGCCCCCGCTGCTGCCAAGTGAAGTGCAGGCCTCCAATGCAGCAGGTTTTAAGAAGGTGTCCCCTGGTGTTGCTCTGCGGCGGTAGTTTTCTTGATTCGTCAGGGCTTGCCTCCCGAAACGTGTGGCGCAGTCAGCGATGCGTGGTAGCACAGCCTGCGACGATGTTCCGATGATTATCAGCCGATGCGTTGTCACACTGCGAAATACCGACGAATACATTGCTCTCGAAGCTTCAGGACGTAAATATATAGGAAATAATGCGTAGGTTGAGAACTTACGGGCCACACAGCACAGGACGACGACGTGATAAGTTCGAGGCGGAAGGAAACTGCATCCAGAGGTGCCGCCATTTTGACTTTACCGGCGCTGCCGTCTGCGCGCCCGCGAGTAAAAGCTAGCAGACGCTATGGGGACGCCGAGCAGACGACGCGACGCGGTGGAGACATATTGAGCAGCGGTGCCAAAGGCCACGACATCGAGACGGCCATGGTAGGAGACGGCCTCGTTGCGGTGGTGGCACCACCTAGTTTTGATTAAACAAACCAGCTGCGGAAAATCGTCTATAGACGATTTTCCGCAGCTGGTTTGTTTAATCAAAACTAGATGGCGCCACCACTGCGCCACCCTACGGTGGCCGTCTCCTACCGCGGCCGTCTGAATGCCTTGGCCTTCAGCGCTGCTCAATATGTCTCCATCCACGCGAGTAAAAGCGAGCAGACGGCAGCGCCGGAAAAGTCAACATGGCGACACCTGTGGATGCAGTTCCCTTCCGCCTCGAATTTATCACGTCGTCATTTTGCGCTGTGTGGCCTGTAAGTGCGTACCCTACGCATTTATTTGCTTTATATTTACGTCCTGAAGCTTTCAGAGCGATGTATTCGTCGGCATTTTGCAGCGTTTTCAAGATTCGTTCTCAAATTCTCGGAGATAAGGCTTAGCAGGCATGGCTAAATAAACACAGCTAATCTCGATAATATAGACAGAACATACCTGATGCTTTGCCCTCAGCTTGAAATGACACTGAGCGATAGCTGATTTCACCATTTATTTATTGCTGTGAACACAGTGGGCGAGTAGCAAGCGCGAGTTCGGATCGAAGCGGGCGGTCGCGTCTGCATGGGTGCGGCCATTTTGGCTTCTAACCTGCAGCTGCTGGCGCTTACGGCCACGGCCGCTTCACTGGCCCAATGCGTTGGCTGCTGCAGCTGGCTGGGGGAAGGCCAGTTACGGTCACGTGATCAAACATGGCAGCGCCCGTGCGCCGCTGCGGAAAATCGTCTATAGCACTCGAAGTAGTCGGCGGCGAAACACCGTTGGGGCATGTGGAAGCTGTACTACTCCGATAACGAGCCGTCACACGCCAACACGAAGCGAAAGGCGAAAAACATAACGGCGTCTAGGGCGACTCCCCGATGCTAGCGAGGCGGGTGTTTTTAGCTGTTATCGAGACGCTTTAACCATGTACTCCGAGATCGCAGCGCCGGCGTGCAATCTCGGACGCCATGCTTTAACTGCGTCGTCGACAAATCCTTCTCTGTCTGCACTAGTAAGTGTCATGCCGCATTACTTTTCGCCACCGCTCACAGACGGCGGCACCGCCTCGATCGCCAACAGGGAGCACGGCGCGATAGGGAATGTGTGAGAGATATAAGGTGCGTCGTTTGGACGGAGCCTTGCATCTGCCTCCATAACTCGGTGGGTACAGCACCGGGCGCTTATCGTCACGGGCAAAGGAGTCGGAGGTTCAATCCCCGCGAGGGAAGTTTCCCTTAGTTACTCTTTCTCGTTTGTTGGAGTCTATTTTATCAACGTCATATGTGGGACGGAAAAACGTCACTAAATTCTTGGTGGACCCCGGCAAAAAACACTTTCGTGTTAAGAACATTTTCTTAATATATATATATATCGAAAATCACAATATGGTAAAGGACCTGCAGGTGTACTCACCCGAATGTTCCGTTCCGTTGCCTTTACTTTGTAGTACCGTTCCTGCTATACCTGTGGCAGTAGTGCCCACTGAAATTTGCACAAGGCAAGTCTATTGAACACCGAGTAGATACAAATATTCTATTCTAAAAACAATGACGCAGATCCAACATACAATTCAGGGTCCATGGGAAGCGAAACTACAATGACAGTGCCAATTAAACGCTCTAAAACTGTACGTTTTCTGCCGGAGTACCTCAGAAGTACGCATTGCTGGGCGAGTTGGTAACTCATCTTAGCACGGTGGTGCGCGAATAAACGATTCACTTAGAAAGGTACACGAAACACAGCGCAAACTATCAACTGAAACTTTATTGAAACAACAACATATATATGGGCGGTTAGAAGAACACGTGTAAGCCCCCCTGAGAACACAAAGATTATCTCAATGACACGCTTCCAGATAGCCTAACTCCGCGGCAAGTAACGTGACCGAGGGTTTCGCGACACATGAATCACCTGCTTTGTCGAGTACCTCATCGAATCAGCAAGACCCAGCATGCATTGCCAAAGAGCACGTCTGAACAGAGACATCCTTCATTACATTGCGGAGTGGAACGGGCGAGACGGTGCGCAGCTTAGCGATATATTTTTGGCGAAATTATAAACGAGGAAGAAAAACGAGTTAAGACAGAACAGGGAGCTAGACTTTCAACCAAGTTCTTTTCCGCATGTCATATATATATATATATATATATATATATATATATATATATATATATATATATATATATATATATATATATATATATATATATATATAGAGAGAGAGAGAGAGAGAGAGAGAGAGAGGGGGGGGGGGAGCTAGGCGGCGTTTCTCTTTGTTGCTCTTTCTGTTTTTCTCTGTTTCTCATTCTTTCTACGCAAAGCTTCACTCTGTCCCCTCACCCTCACTTTCCTTTCCCAACCCCTTGATATACTATACTGTACAAGGCTATGCTATCCTCTGCTAGTGTGCCCATGGATAGCCGAGTGGTTACGACGCTCGCTTTTAGATCGTGGGTACGCGGGTTTGAATTCCGTCTCGCCAAGAATTTCTCTTTTTTCTTTTTTTTTTTTGTCTCTCTCTCTGTTCTCGTTCTCTCGTTCATCAGAGTTATTGCATCCTACACCGGAAAATTGGGCACTCGTGTTCTGGGAGCGAAGCAGAACAGGACGAAGAGAAAGAAGAGAGCGCGTGCCGGTTCATAATGATGTTCACCTGTCACGAACCAGTGCTCGCCTTTAACAGCTCCGCTGTTGAAGAACTATCGCACAGCGCTATCACCGACGCGCCATGAGCCACGAATGCACTAAGCCTTGATCTCTAAGGTGGCAACGCCATCGTCGCGCCATTTTGAAGGTCCGTTCTTACACGCCGTCCGTGCTGTCCGTGGGTCGACCTGCAGGAGGTGTCCAGTCACCAATTCGCCGTACAGATGTCGGACACAGCGCGTGCGGCGAGAGCGCGGACGTTCAAAATGGCGACTTTGACGCTAGCGCTCGTCGCGGATGACGTCAAATGTATACTACCTAAAAAAGCGTCGAGGTGCCCGTTAATGTCGTTTGAAATGGTTTGAACGCTGACGAGCATGAATTAACAGCGCTCCACGCGTTCTATCCCTAGGGGTCCGCACTCGTGCAAGTTTCATGGTACGCACTAGACGACGAGTCTTTAGTGCTGCTACCACGTGAGTCTCTCGCTACTCGCAGACACCCGATGTGTGGATGCGGAGTGCGATGGCTTCGTTAAATGCAAAATGCAATACAAGTTTGCTTGTATAAATAAAAAGAAAATTACACCACCTCCCGCTAAAGGGAACCATGTGTAGATGCGAAGCATCGGGCGCTAACGCTTACACTGGCGGCGACGTTGACGCTGGCGCTCATCGTGGCGTTGCGCAGGAGAGAAATCTAGGGGAGGCGCAATCACGCAGTGATGGACCGGTGTTTCCTACTGGAACATGCCAATCGCTGCTAATGGGCAATGAGAAACAGAAGACTCCGACTGGACACAGAAACCCGCAGTCCGCTTTTAGTTAATTTTTAGATGTGAAGCATCTTATGGCGAAGCTTAATCCGGCGGTGGTGGTGGTGGTGGTGGTGGTGGTGTGCCGCGTGGCCTCCTTACTGCGCATGCGCAAACCCTTTAAAAAAGAAATAAATAAAAACCTCCTCTCCCCTCTCTTTTCTAGGCATCCCTCCCCGCGGCAACCAAACCCTCACTGCGCATGCGCCTCCCCTCCTCTCTCCCCTCCTACGCTCCCCCCCCTCTCTCCTCTAGGCATCCCTGCCCGCGGCGTCCACACTCCCCACTGCGCATGCGCGTCCCCCCTCTCTCTCCTCTCCTACGCTCCCCCCCTCTCTCCTCTAGGCATCCCTGCCAGCGGCGTCCACACTCCCACTGCGCATGCGCGTCCCCCCTCTCTCTCCTCTCCTGCCTAGAGGAGAGAGGGGAGGCCTAGGAGAAGAGAGAGGGGGGAGGGGACACGCAGGCGCAGTAAGGGCGGTCAGGACGCACACCATCACCACCACCACCGGATTGAACTCGGCCTTAAGCTGCTTCGCATCCAATAAATTAGTTGCTGATGGGGCTTAAACGGGAGTGGGTTGCATTCGTTCCGGCCACTCGCAGAACCCTGAGATTCAGCGGAACGCAGTTCGAGAACCCATATTTTAGACCCAGATCTTCAATTACAGGTCCCATCCAATCTATCACGAAGTGATTCTACACTACTCCGCCATCTCTGGCTTGGAGTGGCATTCTCGAATGCATATTAATTCGCCATAGGAATAGCTGATAGCCCATTGTGTGAACTCTGCGGGTGCAGCACAACAATCGCTTACCCTCTCTTCGAGCGCACCGTTTTGACACCCGAAGAGCAGCACTCTCAGCCGCATTGAGCCAGCGAGACAACCGCCCTCTCACAGAGAATAAAATCCTAGGGCACTGACCTACCTGGTCTTCAGCGCGAGCGGCTGAGGACGTTGCTGTTTTACGTTTCTGCGGTTTGTTCGGCAAACCGGACTGAACGATAAGTTATGACTGGTCTTCGGCAATCCTTTTAGACAGTGACTTTGTAGTGTTAATTGTTGCAGACTCTCTCCTCTTTCAGTGTTTCGCACCCCGTTTCCCCCTGCTCCAGTACAGCGTGACCAACCGGAGTTCTTCATGGTTAACCTCCCCGTCTTTCCCTTACCTTTTCTCTCTGTTTATCTCCCTCTTTCGCTCTCTATCAGGGGTTTCCGCAAACAATGCTATACAACCACACGAAGCACAGAGGAACGGCAGGTGTTAACCCACACCATTCTTAATCCATTATACGTGCTCCCTAAGGCGATCATTAACGCAGCGGCCGGTTCTATAGTTAATGTATATGCTCGTAAGAAGCATATACATTAACTCGAGCCGGTTCGGCCTATGGACTACCTGCCTCAGCTCAACGGAATTTCGTAAAAAACGCCGAGCATGCAACGCAGAGCTAGCCGGGCGTGCTTTTTTTCGCACGAAAGCTCGGATTTTCGCTGGCACAAAGCTGGCACGAAGCTTGGACAGTGCCGAGAAAAGCACTGGAACCTTATGCCTGTTCGCCACTTTTTTTCGAATTGTAGGCCATCTTGTGCCCGTAAGGCAGAACCAGTGGTCTCCTTTTCGGCACGGCCTCAGGCTGCTTGCTGCATCTTTCCAGCTTCCCAAGCAAAGGTTCGGACACACTATAGTCAAGACCGCTGGAGGCAAGCCGGCTGCAACCAGCCTTGAAATCTGTAACTGAAGGCTATCGTTGGTAGTGTGCTCGCGCGACTTCAATAACGTGGACCGGAGATACAGTGTCACAATAGCTTTTTTCGCAGTTTTTGAGTGAGCAGATTCCTAAGGCAGAAGGTTCTTACGGGCACGGGGGCTGTAGATCCACCAAGAATGGGCAGCGTTTAGTAACAGGTTCTTGTCTAAAAACTTTAGATGGTTGTCCTGACGTAGCTCATGCGTAATCGTTAAGCCCACGTCATGATGTCCAAAGACTGATAAAACATGGTTCGCATACTCAGAAGCGGTCAAATGGTTAGAAAGTGTTTATAAATACGAGCAAATCGTCAACATATACCTAAAAACTCTGGGACAAAGATCCGAGTCGAGGTTTCAAGCAAGTGCCTGGTCAATAGATGAGATAAAGATGTTGCATAGGACAGGAGCTACACATGACCCAATGGAAATGTATTTGCGCTGTACGTAGACCGAGTCATGAAAATAAATATATGTTCCAAGTAAAATCCCAGCGGAGCAAGGTAATAGCCAATTGATAAACCACGAGAGTACATAAAATGCGTGCTACTATTGCCATCAATACATTCTCTAACGCAGGGAAGAAGTTAATTGTGAGTCACAGAATAAATAAATCCTCGACATCGGTACTAAAAGCATTACCAAAACCACTTCCGCTACTCAAAGAATCAGTGACCGCGGCTGAACTTTTTTGGCAAAAGGGTTATCAAGATGAAGCTTATTTAGATGCTTAAACAAGGAGCGACTCACCTGTAGCTGTCAAGTGCCCCTTTCAGTCACAACAGACGTGAACGGCCTCACCAGCTTGTGTGTCTTTGCCGAGAAAAATTTTTTCAAGCGTGATACCCTTGCGCTATATAGATTTTGCTAGTTCACCCAAATTTAGTTCCCCGCACAAAGGTACAGCATGACTATTTATCTTGGGAGGCTTTGCCAATAAAGGAACATAAGTGCTTTTCAACAGCGTAAGTGGCCTTCTCTAAAAGATGCGCGTGTAACGCGACAAAGCTACCTGCCTTGTCCGACTAAAGCAGAGGCAGTACTTTTTTTCTTTTTTTTTTTTAACGGACACAACGTGTGTCGTCGAAAACAACTGTGGGGCTGCATTATTGTTCCTCGAAATTTAGTTGGCACCCTCAAGAAGGCAATGCTCACTGTCCTGTGTCTCAGCTCTCAAGAAGATCGAGTGGTTCAGAGCCAGAAGTTCATATGCGGGAACCTTAGAGTTAAGTCAGAACTTTAGCTCTTTCTGAAGAATGCAGCCCACATTATCAGGAATGGAAACATTCCCAAGTATTTTCACGTAATCAAACGTCCGAGGTGACTCATGCGGGCACTTGGGGAGCCGTACCAGGATGCAACGCCACAAGTACTGAGTCGTGTCGGCCACTAAGCTTCCCGGGAAAAAAAATGATTGCATTGACTTATGGATCAGCCCATTTTCTATCATGAAAACTGAGACTTTGCAAGAGAGAGAGATAAAGGAAAGGCAGGGAGGTTAACCAGAAAAAGTCTCCGGTTTGCTACCCTGCACTTCGGAAAAGGAAAAGGGGGTGTAAAATAATGAGAGAGAAAAAGAGATCGCAGCTTCGCTGTGTCGATTACCGGTCTACTTAAGTAGGCATTATACCATCCCACTCCTGTTCAGACACCGAGTCCGACTCGTGTGCGACCATGTTTGAGTGAGCCTTTCTTGTGTCCGTCCCATAGTTTTATTTATTTATTTATTTATTTATTTCGTAATACCCTCCAGGCCAAAGGCATTATGGAGCGGGGTGAAACATGATTTTCGTACTCATACAATATTAGCTAAACTATAAACGTGTAGTGCAAAGAGACAACGCGAGCTGGTTTGCTTAGTTATACAATGGTAGCTAGTGCAGAACGAAACAACTGATGATCGGTGATGGCAGCCAGAGGTCCGGCAAGGTGGTTCCAGTCTGCAGATGTTCTGGGGATGAATGAGTCACTGCGTGTTTTTGTTAGACATGACACGATACCAACTTTATTACAATGATCTATTCTAGCCGATACGTAAGAAGGGGGGGAAAATGATAGTTTCACGAAGAGTTGGAATGTAATGATAGATTTTGTGGAATAGACACAGGCGGAAAAGCTTACGACGAGATGAGAGAGGAGGCAGCTCGAGTGAGTTCTTCATGGCAGTGATGCTAGCGTGACAGTTGTAGTTGTGTAGAATGAAGCGAGCAGAGTTGTTCTGGATTAGTTCGAGAGCATTTATTAGATTAGCTGAACTAGAATCCCATAACGCAGCGGCATATTCTAGCTTGCTACGAATTAGTGTCTTGTACATTAGTAGTTTGAAGGGCGCGGAGGTGAAATTGCGGTGAATGTACCCAAGCATGCGGTTTGCATTATTAGTAATGGAACCAATGTGGAGCGACCAGCTTAAACAAGTGGTGATGTGTACGCCCAGATAACGATAGGACGTGACTTGTTCAAGTGGAATGTTGTTAAGGTGGTTAAGTAGGTAGCAGAAGAAGGTGATATTCGGGAAACACGTAAAACCTTACATTTGGTAGTATTTAATTCAATTTGCCAAGTTGTGCACCAGTTAAAGATGGAGTCGATGTCGTTTTGAAGGGTACTGACGTCGTTTAGGCTGTTAATTTCGCGGAAAACAACACAGTCATCCCTAAACAGCTTTATGTTAGAAGAAACACAAAGAGATAAATCATTAATGTAAATTAGAAACAAAAGGGGACCTAAGACAGAACCTTGCGGTACACCCGAGTGAATGGGTGTACCGCAAGTTTTGACGACCATCCGGCTTGTGTTCAAGTTCTCACATCAGTGTACACGTTCTTTAGCGCTATTATTGACTGCTTGAAAATATAAGGGACATGGGAAAAAATTCACGTTATGAAAAACCAATTGCCATCTCCAGTTGTCGCACTTATACCCAAGCTCTCGTTCTTGAAATTTACACTGCTAATCCTCTAATGCAGCCACACTTACGTGAAGAGAACACTTCAGTTCCAACTTGCGTTGCATACAGTTTGCTAACACCGCCAGAGCCTGTAAATAAATACGCAAACTGATGTCCATGTTGCTTTTTGCATCAATGTTCGTTCCCTTTAGCTGGCAACAAGGGCAGGCATATTTCACAAAAATTGTTTAGTACAAATAACGGGTACGCACGCCGTGCAGCGTAGTGATGCACTGAGTCAAGTCTGTTATTTAAGTGTGTGTTCTGTGTTCGTATATGGTGAAACGCGTCTCATATCATAACCCTTTAATATCGCAGAAATGGTTTCGCTCGATTCGCTGTTACGCTTGCGCGCTTGTGCTCCCTGCACGGGCGCATTATAGGAAGTTCTGCACCTTCTTTCGTGAATTTCATGTAGATATATTTGACAGAAGAAATCCGCACTAAGACAGTAACTACCTCGTTGAAAACTTGGTTTAACACCCGAGTTTCTAAAGCCTTACCTTATTAAATGTTTTATGACTTTTCAAACGCTTCGTGAATTGGAGAAATTGGGAATTGCTCAAGTGCATTCCCGACAGTAAGATTTTTCGCAGTAAATAACGCATTAGGGCCAGAGGATCGCATGGGTACATAGCTGAGAATCACCCCACCTGTAAACACCACGACTATATATATTCGTTTTCTATCCTTTCCCTTCCTGCCCACCTGCTGCCAGGGCCCTTGTTCTCAATTCCCTTCCATGTACAGAGTAACGCATTGTTCGCTCGTGTGGTCGAACGACCGCCCCGTAGAGGCGTTGGTCGCGGGTTCGATCCATGAACCAGGATTAATTTTTCATCAACTAGGACATATTACTCTCCGAAAGGATTTCCTTGTATGTCCTACAGACGGGTGTATGCCAATATCCACTTTCATCGTATAAAGGTTAATGAGGTGTTACACTGACGACAGTGCTTTCTTTTATTATGCTTCTTTCTGCCCGTTTTATTTTATGCCGACTGCAGGTTCATTCTGTACTGCTTCGCAAGTTTTACAGGCGCCAGTACCACTCATAATTAAACACCCGCTTTATACCATTCGTTGCATCAAGAAATCGATTCAGTATGTCACCGGGATGTTCATGTTCTGATCGATCGATCTCTTATAACATGGCACCGAAGTGATAAGGAATGAACTCAGCTAAGAGCTTTGACAGCAGCACATGCTCATATGCGCAATGTATGCAGTCATGCTTGCGACAATAAAGTGAAAAAAATGTCAGCACGCTGCATTGCGTGTGAGGCAGATATCCTTCCTTTTGTCAAACTCGGCTGTCAGACCAGTGCTGCAGCTATCGTAAGATCTCGTTTAACGATTCGTTTTTGCATAAGGAAAGCGTTGTTGCACTCATCGTGATGCGAATGGACTTTCGTAGATTGATGCCCTACAAACATGGAAGAACGTACGTGTTTTCCAATTAAGATACTCACAAGGACACCTAATTTCGTTGTTCGAGCAGAGGAGATTTCCAGCATAAAATAAAAGTTTTTTTTATAAGTGTACGGTTGACTGAGCTAACGCAGTCCTACCTTTTGTGGTAGACGGTGGTGGACTTTTGCGTCAGTAGCCAGAATCAGAACAACTAGTATATCAATGAGCCAATAACAATTGTCGCTGCAAACAGTGATTGTGTCTTCACTTTGAGGATGTGCCCGCAGACGAAAATAGGAAGGTGTGTATCAAAAACTGAACTGAGCTGCTGGCGCTCCGCTTAAGCTGGGTGCAGTTTCTGATTTATGAGAACGGTGACTTGGGCAAGTTCTTGCGCTGTTTTCAAGACGAATTCCTGTTTATGCTTTCCTAAGATCTGAAAAATATTTATTTATTTATTTATTTATTTATTTATTTATTTATTTATTTATTTATTTATTTATTTATTTAAAGTGGTCTACAACTTCTGCCAAGAGATCGGCTGAGCATACGCTCCAAACCCAGGGAAATAAGGTGACAAATATTCGCTTTAATGTAGCCATGGCGCGTTTGAAGCCGATATTTCATGTTTGTTCCGCTTAGGAAGTAAACGTTGCTGCTTAGCATGCGTAATTTGATTGAGGAAACGTCCGGGCACCGGCACACGTGTTGGCGTGCGTAATAAAAGATTGCGCTGTATAAAAGGCCATTCATATTTCACAATGGCATTGCGCGCTAGCTAACTAGCGAGATATCAACAGTGCTGCAGCACTCAGAGTCGACATACTCCGAGGAGGAGTCACAGCTGATGTGAACATGTTACCGTGGTTGGGACAGTATAGCCCCATCTTCGCCGGTACAGATGAATGGCGTCCTTAAATAAGTCATCATTGGCATTCATTTCCATTGACATTACTATTTATGTATTTCGATGAAAGGTAACAACTAACATTCCGTTTCCTTTCTCTCTCTTTATTATCTGTTGCACTTTGAAATAATGTTATTGTACGCATATGAACGTTCAACAAGAAGTATAAAATAGACAGTACTTTACTGTGCAGAATATGTTGTTGCTGGAAGCTAGTTAAAGCATCTTTTATACAGACAAAGCAACTCACCCGCTGTCTTTGGCGTCTTTAGTTTTCCCTGTGTTTTATGGATCACGTGCTTGTTGCGAGCTATAAATCAACGAAAGCAATAACTTATTTGTGTGATATAGGAGAGTTTTCTTGGGTGTATTGTTGAAATATTAAGGTATGATAGTCCCAGCAAGGTGAAAATACGCTAGCACAATTAGTAACCTTCGTCTTGCCTTCTCCTTTAACGTGTTCTCGCAGTGTCGGCGGGTTCTCTTCTCTCGTCATGCCTTGTAGCTCTCGTGACAAAAAATCATTAAAACTGCCAGTGTATTGATTCTTACCTCACTTTCGCGTTACTGGAACCATCATTCCTCTCCATTTACAAGATTAAAGATTTGAAAAGCTGCATATAGCTACATACATATATAGCCACATATATTGTTCCACTTTTTTCGACGCTTGAAGAGACGCCACCCATTGGTGACTTCACTATCAGTGAGGACGGCGTTTTATCACTCTAGCTTAAACTGGACGCCAAAAAATCATCCGGGATAGATGAAATCCCAAACGCTTTTTTACACCAATACGCTGAATAGTGCGCAAAATTTTTACGTTTGATAGTTAAATTATTATTGTCAGGCGCGGAAGTTCCTAGTGACTGGAAATGAGCCAAAAGGGTGACTGATTCCTCTGTTGCCTTCTATAGGCCAATTTCCATTCTCTGCACTTGCGCGAAAGCTTTCGAACACATTATTTTCAAGCATATTACCAACTTCATTGAACAAAATAAATTAATAGATAGTCGCCAGCATGGTTTCCGACGAGCAGTTTCTACAACAACACAACCCCTTGAGAGCATTCACGACTTCGCCGCAACGTTAGATAAGTATGGTCAAGTCGATATTATTTTCCTCGACTTCGAGAAAGCTTTTGACCGGGTATCACACTCTAAACTTCTCCTTAAACTAGAACCTCTTCTTAAAAACGACTACCTTCTTGCATGGATCGTCGCATACTTGTCTTCTAGGCAGCAATCAATGTCCATCGATGATGTTAGTTGAGATTCTGCCGCCGTTCCCTCAGGCATTCCCCAAGATTCTGTTCTTGGGTTGTTATTCTTTTTGACCTTCATAAATTACATTGCTCATGACATACCGCCAAAAGTCCGTTTATTTGCGGACGGTTGCATCTTATACAACGAAATCCGTAGTTTTGACGATCCTTCTCTCTTAACAAATTGTCAGCGCAAATTAAAAACTGGCGTACCTCGTGGCAGATGCAAGTTAATCACAGCAAAATGCTAGCGATGACAATCACGCGTAAGAGCAATCCACTCAGCTTCACTTATCGTATCGCGGGTAGTAATCTATCTGTAGTTCCCCATTACAAATACTTCGTGGTTGTCATTACAGCTGATCTTCGATGGAATGATCACGTCACCTACATACACAAGAAGGCCATGCGGCAACTAGGGTAATTACGGCGAACACTTTCCAAAGCTTCAAGGGATGTAAGGCTTCTGGCTTATAACACCTATATAAGGCCAACACTCGAATACGCTGCAGCAGTATGGAATCCGCACACAAATACCAAACAGAAACAAACTAGAAAATATCCAGAGAAAGGCTCTAAATCTATTTTTAATTCATACAGGTGGAAAACGTCGCCAAGCGCTCTTTTACCTTCCCCAAAGCTAGAATCCCTAATAACTAGACGCTATCGCGAAAGGCTAAAATATTCTATGTGATATACCATGACGAGCTCGAAATCAGCAAAAGCCGGCATTTGAAACTTCTCACGCAGCGTCCCACTCAATCTTTCTACTAAGAAAAAAAAAACAAGAAAAAAAATAACAGCAGGCCTGCGCGGAATGCGCAGCACAGTCACAACGAAAGCTGGAAGAGCGGCCTATCTAAAGCTTTTTTTAAACACTCTTGGGGGCACTACTGCAAGCACACTTGCATGGCACCCACTACGCCATAAGTAATCATAATTTTTGAGTAGTGGGGAAGCGTTCTTTATGCGATTATTCATCATCCTTCGGAAAAGCGTCGTACCTTCTACACACCTTGTAAGGCATTAGTGCATTTTGTTGATGCTGTGGCTGACGGCGATGAAGAATTATGCCTGTGGCTTTTGTAATGGGTTGGAGCATTCAAGGACCCCACTCGTTACGTAGTTCGCATTGTGTCACGCCTGGTTGCGACTTTACTGTTCTAAAACACTTTATTACGCATCTTAACGCAATTACCCTACCCGACATGAAGCCTGCGTAGGGTCAGTTTGCAACGGAGTTTCAAGCACCCCGCGTACCTCAGTGGTAGAACACTGGGCTGTCACGGGGAGGACTCAGGTTCGAACCGCATTCCAACCTCGATATTTTTCTTATTTAGTTTTTTTTTTTTTTTTTTTTGACTGATAGCGGTTACGGACACCCGGCGGCGGCGGACAACTACGGCGCCAAAATCGGCCTTTGTTGTGATCTCATAACAGCTTTCGCTGTAAAAAGGTTAGTCAAGTTTTGTGCAAAACAAAAGGGTTCCATGAATTCGTTTTTCCCCCGTACTATCCGAGATTGGAACCGTCTACCCAGAGAAACAATCGAATCCGCGTTCTGTTTCCGCTTTCATTACCACACTTCCCAAAACTCGACATGATAGTTCCTTTGTCACAAGGGGTGCATCAACGTGTCATAAAAGCGCCGCCCATATTTGTTGTTTTTCATTATTTCATTTTTTTACTTACAGTCTCTGATAATGTGCAGCGTTATGAAATCTCGAGTGCACTTAACAGACACTTGTTTCTTTTTTTTCCATTCATTGCAAGTGTTGAACAATGCATTGCGTAAAAGCGTCACTACTTGTGTTGATATGCAGAATGTTTGCCACTGCAAGTCGCATTATTGTATGCAGTGCCATATTTGACACACCAGTTGACTTTTTCTGACGTTTTGTTTTGTAAGTGAGCTCTTTTATTGTTCAATTACATTTGCACTTAAACTGTAACCCATCCACTCCTGCTTAACGCCTAAAAATTCAGGCCAGCACTATTCAATAAATAAATAAACATACAGTCGCGGTTTCAAATTCAACATCCTCATCATGAAAAGAAATACTCTCAATCTGAAATAGAGTCGCGACATTAAATTGATCACACGAGGTGTTGGAGATACCATCTCACAGTCACTACAACAATCTTCAATCTGGGGGTCTGCTTGTTTCTTCCTTCCTCCTCCTTCCTCAATATGGGGTAATGGTTCATCAAATGATCAGATTTATTTCGCGTTTGTCTTGCTTCGGTACTTTTTCCTACTAAAATTTATTTGCCGTTATGAATACGCCTGGAACATTTCCAAAAATAATATGAACCACGCTACTTTGAACTGAACCAAGATCTCGCGCCCACCACCAACACAGCATGTTTGTTCACATCTGATCAGCGAAATACTGATGACTTCTGAAGACCAACTGCAAAATATAGAGTAACCAACTTGAGGCTTCTGTCTTGTTCTTCTTTTGAATCAATGTAAAGAGTTATCTTTTATTATTCACTTCTGCGAAAACAAGAAGGGGCATTCGAGCCGCGTGACAATCATGTTTTTAAAAATGAGAACATCGCCAGCGGCAGTATTGTTGTTCTTGTTGTTGTTTTTTTTCAGTGGATAGTTGCACGGGTGCGCTTATAATTCTTCCCTCAATATTGTTTGTCTAATGGCACAAATGCACTTACAAGTAAAAATGTTAGAGTTATTAATTTCCATAAAATACTTTTGCCAGCACTTAGGATCAAATCGAAAACCTGTGCTGAAATTATTTGTGGTACAATTTACCGAATGCCAATCGTAAAGATGAAGGCAAGCAATAGTGGAGCGGTACGGTATTTTATACAAATTTCTTATTTAAAACCACATTTTGCGAAACTCAGTTTGAGCTGAGAAATCAGCTTTAACGCATCGCCTTGGGGCATGCCATAACGCATTAGTTCTGAATAGTTGTATTAGTCTTTATTCATAGATCCTGTACTAGCTGATGTTGCTCCTTGAATATAGCGCATTTGTTAAAGCGACTCACTCACTGCCCTTACATTGCAATACAAGTTGTATCCTCTGAGGAAACCACCTTCCTTTCCGTACAAGTCGTTAGCTGTGCTATAACGTTGACAGAAAGTTAAACGTAAATCATAAATTGAATATATATTCACCTTTTCATGGAATATATTAACCTTAGAAAAATATGCATTATTCGAAAACTGACTTATGCAACTCAAGTCGTTATCGAATTTGTACAGCATTCTAGTGTTCGTAACTGTTTCAGCAATGGTTTTATCTACTCACTCCTTTTAATTTTCGGTTTTGTTATCCTCGTCTTTTTCATTCTTGTTTTCAATCCTGGAAAAAAAAAAGAAATAGTGTATATAGTAATCACAGTGATGACAAACATTGATACAGAAAGGTTGACTCAGTTTTATGTAAGAGGTACCTATCGAGGTAAGATACATGCGCGTCTCATGTGCCAAAGCCACAGTAAAAACCTTTCGTCAGTTCGTCTTGCGTAGGACATTATCGAAAAAAAGAGCAGCTTCTCGCGTGTGGTTTCTTCTGGAGAGCACTACAGCTCTTCAGAAAACGCTACGTAATCGCAGAGTATAGCGGTTGCGAATTCCTTCCTTGTGAGAGCATATTTTTGTCGCGTAGAAAAAACCGTGTTATTTTAGTGCCAGTACTTTAAGGAGCATGGGCAAAAAGTGTTTGCCTGGGTAACAGAACCGGCGTAGAGAGTTGAAATTGCTGCCGTAGTATACAGTATATCAATTTTAATGCGAAATATCGACCCAGAATTCCCATACCCTCATGACCCGAATGTCTCAGCCTCAATCAGGCTACGGCGGTCGCACTTTGTAGGAGGTGAAATGCTAGAGGCCCGCAAACTGTATGATGTCAGTGCCCGTTAAAGAACACCAGATGGTCCAAATTTCTGGAGCCCTAGATACGGCCTGCCTCATAATCATATCGTAGCTATGACAGGTAAAACCCCATATATCATTATCAGAGTTCCCATCATGATACATATCAAAGATCAAAAGCGGACGCAATAAATTTTAAATTAGTTACTTTATCATAAAATTATGAAACGAACAACACTGGTTCCTTCACAGTTGAGTGATTCCTATGGCGCTTTGTGAACTCTGTCATCTAGATAATGGTGATGATGATTATAACTACGATGGTAACTTCCTGAAATTTCCTTAGAGAGCTTCGTGTTAATGCTGCATTACCCTGCTCTGGCCTCCCCAATCACAATTATGGCCTGGGCTGGAAGCGTTCACAGAAGGCACCACCATCCTCAGGAGAATTACTTCCGCAAGACAGTAATAACACCATAATTAGTAGGTGTTGATAGCGCCTTGTGCATGTTGTTTCCTTTCCGTGTCATTCACCCTTATTCGTGCTGGAAAGCTTCAACAACTACTTGTACTTTGTGGGCAACACAACGTCGCTCAAGGTATCTGCACAATTGCCTCTTGTTGCCCTCCGAAGCACATGCCCAGACTGAACTATTCTCAGACATCCAGAGGCACACCATCCAACTTGCCCATTGCGCACCAGACATCAATTAAGGCATAAAACAGTAACTGGTGAATCCGACATACTTCTGCACTTTTCGGCATTGGTTTGAGATCAGATGGTGGCAATGTTTTTCTGCCTGCCGTATTCCTAAGTCTGGAGCTAAAGGCTCCGCTCAACCGAAAGTCGGCAAGGTTCCTCGTTGGCGAAATGGATCGGCTCAAATAAACCTTATTTTGAACACTTACGTTTTCTTATGGTATAGAATATCTACTGTTTTCTTTCTGGGCATCCACAAATAAATTGAAAGGAAACGCGCACGGAAGGCTGGAGGGCTAGACATAAACGGAGTTCACTGTGAACGCTGATGAGGTACAAGTAACCGGCAAACACCGCTATGAGAATAGCAAGTTTGCGTAATCCGGAGACCGACCAGCGTTCAGAACACTGAGAATAAACGAGGTTGCTTACAGGCTAGCAAGCTGCGCTACAAATTTTTGTAATAGCTGCAGCGGCACACTTATTGGGCAGTGATGCACCGTTATTCGACCCTGCCGTTGTCTACAGTTTAATGTCAGCGATTACTGGCCCCTTCAGGAAAAATATTAGAAAAATATCGTGGTGTAGACTTACTAGGTTTCGATATTCTAGAGAGAGCCTCTTCGAAAAGCGGAATAGTGAGGGCGATGACAAGGATGATGACAACAGCGGGTCTCATTGCCTCCTACTTTGAAGAAAAGGTTTTCGAGACACTCTAATCTCCAAGCAAACGTCTTCAGACCAGGCTAGTTCAGGCAACGTGAACGCAGCTTTGTCCGAGAGCGGTGATCAGCAAGTGTTTCGCAGCAGACAATGAGAGTACTGAAGGTTATGCGGGTTATGTTGGATAAAATTAGCCCGACGCAAAAGCGCTGGCGATTCGCGACTACAACACAGAGGATCGTATTAGAACAATCAGGCGATAGCTCATTCCAAAGAAAGAAGTCAGCATTAAAAAACTGCAGTCCTCTGTGCACATACAAAGTGAGCATTGCCAGAAGCAACCAGGGGCCAAATTCACAAATATTCTCTTTCGTAACTACTTTGTCACATCGGTCAGCCAGCTTCGTTAATGACATGTCCAGCATCGGGATTGGCTGAAGTATTATCTCACGAAAATGTTTAGCGTTGTACATTTTTGTAAATTGTCTCTGTTAATTTGCTATGGTCTTTGGGCCATGGCACTGTGTCTTTGTTTTGCCATCACTGGTAACTTAGTGACATTATGATGCTTCTCTACTCATTATCAGCTCACAGGATCAAATTCTGGTCATGGTGACAGCATTTCAGAGGAGACCGAGCGCAAGAACGCCGGTCTGCTGTGCAGTGAGCGCACCTTGAAGAATATATAATAATATCTGGGGTTTAACGTCCCAAAACCATGATATGATTATGAGAGACGCCGTAGTGGAGGACTCCGGAAATTTCGACCATCTGGTGTTCTTTAACGTGCACTGACATCGCACAGTACACGGGCCTCTACCATTTCGCCTCCATCGAAATGCGACCGCCGCGGCCGGGATCGAACCCCCGACCTTCGGGTCAGCAGCCGAGCACCCTAACCGCTATACCACCGCGGCGGACTACCTTGAAGAACCACAGGTGAAAAAATGTTATCCAGAGTTCGCTACTACGGCTTAGCTCATAAATAAATCGTTATTTTTTCGCGTGGAACCAAATACGTTGTCCTGTAAATTGACGTACTCGGTCATGAAAGCGGATTACAGCAGTGCAACCAGAATTTTTTGGGGGGGGAGAGCAGGGTGAACCCTCCCCCCCCCCCCCCCAACCACTCCCACCCTTTGACTACGCCAATGTCGAATAACAAGGGGGCTGGGTCCGATATGACAAACAGTTTCAGGAAAGGCACCGCACAATAACATCAATCCGCAAGCTGCGACACACAGACGCCATGACAAACGACTCGTGCAAGGCCATGACACTACTGACAAGGGTGCACAGTAATGCACAGGGCGCAGGGGCTATTTCTAGGCCAATGTGCCCACATGTGAGGCCTTTCTTTCAAAAGCAGCCACTTCTATCACACAGACATGCAGGTCGAGCTAAGCCATGGTCTGGGGTTGTGCACTGATGAAATAAATACACTTAAGCCACAGATGAAGGCGCATATTCACAAACGCTCCTCGACTCGAAACTCGACCTCAAGGAATCCTTGAGACTTTTCACGGTGCAGAAATCTCAACGTGAAACGGTCCTCAAGGATCCCCTGAGGTCGAGTTTCGAGTGGAGGAGAGTTTGTAAAAACTGGCCTATATCACCTGCTAATCATTTCGTTTATGAGAAGGCCTGAATGCTTTAGGGCTATTACGAAGAAAAATCCCTCCAAGAGCATGACTAAAGTCTAATAACATCAATGACATTTTTGGCGTACTGTTCCATATTTATATTTCTGTGCACTGTATATACAATGTATTAATTATATGTAACTGTATTTTTTATGGTCGGAGAACTATGTTATCATGAATGCGTTCATTTTCTTTACGCGTTGATTTATTTACTCTCTCTACCTATTTCATTTTTCTTCTGTTGGTTGAAATTTATTTGTTACGTAATGTTTTCTTCTAAACACAATTTGCTACAGTAATAAACTTTAAATCAGGCCTATACCTATGAGTCTAACCAGTGTTGTGTATTTCGCGTACTGTATTACAAGTACTTGTAATAAACTAATAAATTGCATTCGTACACGCATTGTGTCAGCGAAAGTTTTGGCCGCATGCGATTTGTGGGGGGCTCGCGCACACTTCATGAACGGAGGACGTGTGCGCTAGCCTCGACCAATCGTGTTTGGCACGAATATTCCTTCGTTTATAGAGCGCGTATTCAACAAAATATTCCCACAGATCACACCCCCAATTCATTTCTCTTACGTCACACCAACGAGAGTACGACGAACCGCATATCTATGGGAAATCTTAAGCTAGTAAGCTAGTATTTTAAACTTTGCTGACCAACACCCTGGCCAGGTTAGCTTAGTACCGTATTGTATGCGAAATGTTTCGCAGCCTTCTTTTCTTTAAGAACTCATTTAAAAAGCCTACGAATGTGCCGCGGTTTCTCCATTTTGCTATTGAAGCAATGAAGGTGAGTATGACGATAGAAGTTACTGGACACATCCATCGGTGAAATTTTCGTTTCAACTCTTATCTTATTCAATAATGCATGTTGCTGGGCGAGTCGGTCGTACATGATGAAACAAGGTGCTGCGCAAAGGACACAGGGACAAGGAAGTCCTCGTTCACTTCCTTGTCCCTGTGTCCTTTGCGCAGCACCTTGTTTCATCTTATCTTATTCCTTATCGCTTTTGTGTTATTCTGCATTATCATCTACATCGTTTGCTTTCACTCAAAGCGTTTTAATGCTGAATAAAGCTACCGGTGCCTCGTTTGTTATTGAATTCGCATTTCTGCATAACACATAAAAGCTTTGCATACACCGATTGCCTAATATGGGGTTTGATGACCACTGGTGGTGCACCCCGGGTTACCACTCAGCGGTAATGAGTGCGAACACTCATGACCAACGATACGAACACGTTCATTTTAACGTCACCTTCTTGTCCCCCACTGCGCCACCACAGCTGCCAGACATGGTCAAATTATATCGGTCGCGAAACTTGGAACCAAAAGTGGTCGTAAACCTATTGCCACAGACATCAACGCCCGCCGCACGATTGAAGCGCGACTAGGTGAGGAGGGGACAAATAAAGAAAACCAAAAACTCAAGACAATTTTTTTTCGAATTCTCATACTTTTTTTATATGCCTATGTAAACTAAAAATTTACTTTACGGTTTATCTGACACTTGGCTAAATGGTTGATTGCCTCATTTTTTTGGTCGAGCGCCATAAATGGGGGGTGTATGCAGGCAGTCTGCTATCAGTGCTTGTGTTTAGTTCGGCGCATTGCCGGGTCAACGAGGCATCGCTCACTTTTGCGTGGTGGTTTCGTGCGTACCTTCAGTAGATTATTTGCTTCTGTGCTGTTTACTGGCGTGACATTTCAGAGCTGAACTAGCTCACAGAATGTGTAGCTAGCCGCTCCTGCGACTGCCGACTGCCTTCGCTGGCGCACGGCCGGCGTGCCCTCGCCTTTCGTGATGGTGAATGCGACACGCTAAGCATAAAGACGCTGTACTCTAAGGTTGCCAAAGTGATATTCTCAAGGCTGCTGTCTCGCTGCAGTGGTTTTCCACGATTGGCCAACGTGAGTTTTCGAACCTTTGTGCTATTGTGCTCGTGAACAGTTGTAGCACATTTTCTTCATGTGCAAAGTTTTTGGTGTATATTTCAAGTACACTATTTGCCTAATAAAACAACCGTGCTTCCTCAATCTTTCTTGCTGGTCTTCCTTTTCTCTCGCGCACGCAATTGGCGAGCCATAAAGGCGCAATAAAATCGCGTATTTATCAAAAGGCATGTAAAAGGTCAGCAATTAAGAAAATTTTCAATTTCGCGCCATTTAGGGCAAATGCACGACGTCGCTACCGCTTCCGGTTGTGACGTCATTTTTTATTTTTTGTTTGCTGTTAGTTGTCCCCTCCATACGTAGATGGCGACGGTGGTAACGAGCCGCCAGCTACTGGATACATGGGCTTCTATGGAAGTTACGCTACCAGTTTACATATACCTTGTGCCAGACACGTTTTAATACGTTGGGCAACACCTAAGCCCGTGGTACCCGCGTAATTTTTTCTAGGCACATTCAATGATTTGAAAGTTACTCCGCTTCGCATGTTTATCCCTTCAAATGAATGGGCCATGAAGAAATGAATTTGTTTAAATCTTTTTTCACCGTTACTCGCAAAGCGTTGGGCTAACCCAGGCATAAATTATTCAATAAAAGTACCCACGTTATTATGGTGAAGTACGCGCTCTAAGCCTATTTCCTTCAATAAATAAATTACCGCTTCATGCTCATCTTTCCGACTAACTTGGCGAAATCTGACAGCCAGTTACTGTGTTCGTAAGATGTTCAACTCGAACCTCTCTGCACTGAGAATCAACGTAGAAACAACTTAGAATAACCTAGCTATAGTCCAGCAACGAACTAGAAGCAACCTGCAAACACCTAGCTGAGGCCTAAAAACAACCTAGGGGCAATCAGATTAGTCTTCAGAATCGTCCAGTGTCGGTGTTTCAAGGTTTGTGCGGCTTAGTGCAAGCTTCGGCATTTTTTTTTAATAATTAAATAATACGGTTGAGGTAGTACGTCCACGTAGCTTGCGCACATGTTTTTTTTTTTTTTAATGCGAAGCATTTCTTGGCGAACTTCGGCGACTTTGAGCGTATCTATCTATCTAGCTATCTAGCCGCCTACGACTTTGTGCTCTCCTGGCCGTATCGTTCATGGGATTTATACCAAATTTGGTATGGCATAACATGACTGTATGGAGAACATAAATGGCTGGTCATATCATGAAAATCATGACTAACTTGTCATGAAAAGTATGGTTTACTGCCACGCTCATGGCGCGCTCGCGGCCGTTTCGTTAGCTTGACATACACCAAATTTGGGATGGAGTGACATGACTATATGACGAACATAAATGACAAGTGGTAATATGAAAATTATGACTTCATGAGCGACATGACTTGCATTCCACGCTCATAGCGCGCTCGCGGCCGTTTCGTTAGCTTGATATACACCAAATTTGGTATTGAGTGACATGACTCTATGACGAACATAAATGACAAGTGGTAATATGGAAATCATGACTTGTCATGTGCCACATGACTTGCAGGCCACGCTCATGGCGTGCTCGCGGCCGTTTCGTTAGCTTGATATGCACCAAATTTGGTATATCGCGACGTGACTGTGTGACGAACATAAATGACAAGCCGTAATATGGAAATCATGACATGTCATGAGCAGCATGACTTGCATGCCACGCTCATGGCGCGCTCGCGGCCGTTTCGTTAGCTTGAGATACACCAAATTTGGTATTGAGTGACATGACTGTATGGCGAACATAAATGACAAGTGGTAATATGGAAATCATGACTTCATGAGCGACATGACTTGTATTCCACGCTCATGGCGCGCTCGCGGCCGTTTCGTTAGCTTGATATACACCAAATTTGGTATTGAGTGACATGACTGCATGACGAACATAAATGACAAGTGGTAATATGGAAATCATGACTTGTCATGTGTGACATGACTTGCATGCCACGCTCATGGCGTGCTCGCGGTCGTTTCATTAGCTTGATATACAGCAAATTTGGTATTGAGGGACATGACTGTATAACGAACATAAGTGGCAGGTGGTAACATGAAAATCTTGGCATGCATGTCATCTACAATGCCATTTACATGCCGCGCTCATGGTGCGCTTGCGTCCAGTTCGCAAGCTTCACATACACCAAAATTGGTATATCGCGACGTGACTGTATGACGAACACAAAACACAAGTCGTAACATGTAAAACATGACATGCAAATTATGTAAAGCATGCTTTGCTCCTTCCTGGCTACTTCGCATTACATCGATTCCCACAGTGCGTGGGATCTGCCGGCTTTTTTTTTTCAGCTCTTTATTACTGACAAGAATGTCTCGGATACAAGGGCAAAATGCTGATTTGCTCTGCCTGGCGGGAGGCCCTAGCACCTGAATGTTTCCTTTTGTGCTCCCACGCAGTTACGCACGTATTTAACTTAAATTATAAATTTACTGAAATATATTCTTTTCTGCTGTCTGGTCACAGCAGAAGGAAAAAAACGCTTAAGCGCATTGCGACAAGAATGCCGAATTAAAATGACCTTTCATCTTTATGTACTTTGCTGACTGGAAGTCAAGACTGCGTGCACTGAACAGTGTCTGCAAGCGCCCTGCTCCCTCGATGCGGATCGTGAAGCTACGCTTATAATATTCCAATGAGAATACTTCAGAATATTAATAAAAACAAAATCGCATTATAAAACTCAACGTTGGGTTATGAGAACTACGGCAGAATCACAAATTCGTGACGCCTAGCTGCAACGACCACATACAAAAACAAAGCATGTAATTGTTTTAAAATGAATAGTCGCGGCAGTTGGTTCCCCTATTGTGCGATGTATGCTGCAATAACAGGATTTTGTGTTAAATTTAACTCTATAGGGCACAATTCTGTATTGATATAAAGTGCCTGACAATGTTGACTACCGAATAGCCTGTCTCACAAATGTTTTATTTTATTTATTTATTTACGGGATACCTGCGTTGCCTCGAAGGCGTTATCGCAGGGGGAGACATCTGTATCCATATTTAAACTTTTTTAGCGCGCACAAAAGACAAGGACAAGAAAGATAGAGACACACGAGCTCCCTCTCTCTAAATAGGGAGAAGGCGCGACGCCGCATCAAAAAAGCCACGCGCCGACACGCTGCAACGCGTACGTGTGGTCAGGCCTCTAACGTCGCTGTGCCGAGCGTGCGCGCACGTCGCTCGCCGTCACCCCATCTTGGCGCATTTCTCGAAGGTTTCCACCTCGACATCCTCCGCTCTCGCCCTCGCGTCTCGCGGCGCACGCAGCCCTCCCCTTCCTACCGAGGCTCACTCTCGACACAGTATGAGGCCACGTGATCAGCGCAACCTTAACGCCGGACATGAAAACCTCGGCGAAGAACGGCTTCGCTGTTAAACAGAGGCTCTCACCTGCTTTCCTTATTAGGAGAGAGAGAGAGAGAGAGAGATGAAGAGGAAGGCCGGGAGGTTAACCAGATACTAGCATCCGGTTTGCTACCCAGCACTGGGGAGGGGAAATTGGGGCAAGAAAGAGGGTGTAGAGAGAGAGAGAAGAAAAAAAAATGAAAGGAAAAAATGCACGCACACGCCGGATAGAAAGCGACGCGCACAGGAAGGGCGTTCTGGCTAAAGTCGTTCAGAAAGGCCGGTCGATCGCAAAAAATCGCAGCAGCGCTTTCAGGGCCTTCTTCTGTGACGTCGCATCCTGTCGATGGCTTAAAATCCTTTCTTCTGACAAAGGTCGGTCATCTAACTTGTTGAGCGCGTTGCAAAGGCATAGTCGCTGTGCCCTATACTGTAGGCAATCGCAAAAGATATGTCCAATAGTCTCCTCACTGCCACAGTAGTCACAGGCTGCGGTGTCGGCCATCCCAATGCGGAAAGCATATGCGTTGGTAAACGCAACGCCCAACCATAGCCTACACAGAAGGGTCGCGTCTACTCGGCGAAGCCCCGATGGGACTCGAAGACATAACGTAGGGTCAAATGAGTGCAGTCGGGCATGTTTGAAGTGCGGCTCGTTCCACTGTGACGTGGTACGTAGACGAGCAAACAAACGGAGGTTCTGTGCAGGGTCGTTCCTAGAAAGCGGTAGTAGTACCTCACGGTCTTCTCCGTGGGCTGAGCGGGCAGCTTGATCGGCCCGTTCATTGCCGATCATTCCGCAGTGGCTGGGTAACCACTGAAAAGTGATTTGATGTCCTTTCTCAGTCAGGTGGTGTATAAGCTCCGCTGTCTCTAATATCAGCTGCTCATGCGGTCCGCGGCGTAAGGTTGACAGTAGAGACTGCAGTGCCGCCTTTGAGTCACAGAAAATGGTCCACTTGTGTGTCGGTTGGTCAGTGACGAATTGTAACGCGGTACGAAGGGCTGCCACTTCTGCTGCCGTCGATGATGTTGCGTGGGATGTCTTGAATTTGATCGTCGTATCCAACCTCGGAATCACGACTGCTCCGGTTGAGCTGTTTGGCAGGGAATTGCTAACGCCCCGATGTATGGTTGGGCGACGGACAAAAGGAACTGAAAGTGTAAATAAAATCTGCATTTCATATGCCTACTTTTCAAAAACTTCGTAAGTTTCAAAGGTGTTTGTTGCCATACTAGCAACTAGACCTGTGCGCCGGTCCTAATATCGCCGGCGGCGGCGCGCCGGTGTTTGCACCTCCGGCGGCGGCGCGTCAACGGCGTGGGGTTCATCGGATCGGCGGCGGCGCGGCGCGGGGGGGGGGGGGGGGGGGGGGGTGTATTCAAGAGTTGGTCGGGCGAGAAATTTGACCCTCGAATTTTGACAAAAAAAAAACCGTTCCCCCGGAAGGGGCGAAGCAGTGAATGCGATAGCAACATG
This sequence comes from Rhipicephalus appendiculatus, assembly GCA_030522465.1. NCBI lineage: Eukaryota > Metazoa > Arthropoda > Arachnida > Ixodida > Ixodidae > Rhipicephalus > Rhipicephalus appendiculatus. Next base: position 213,308 of record JALIZH010011867.1, read on the forward strand.
TCGTAATGTTATAATGAACTAAGGATGGCAGCTGACTCTTTTTCATCCGATCTCATGAAACTTCAAAATGTTGGTGTTAGGGAATGAGGCCGGTTCACGTGAAAGAAATGGTTTTCGTGCAGTTTGACGTATCAGTGCTCGCAGCACGAAGCGGTGCGATCTCAGCGTGTAGTAGAGTATACAAGCCGTTTTCTTATCCCTGCCGAGTTAGCGCGCTCGCCAGCGCTCAT